>JAYESA010000004.1:350393338-350443338 GCA_036927795.1 Iris macrosiphon
CGGATGGGGGTCGACCACGTGCACGAGGCCAAGGCGCAGAAATTATGCGCCGACTTCGAATCAATGAAGTTCAAGGACGGCGAGTCCGTCGAGGACTTCGCGATGCGGCTCACGGGACTCGTCAGCGACCTGCAACTACTCGGCGACGAAATGGACGATGAGAAGGTAGTTAAAAAATTTCTTTGAGTCGTTCCATCCAAGTACACGCAAGTCACCATCGCCATTGAGACTTTAGTGGATCTCAAGACGCTATCAATTAAAGAGCTTACTGGTCATATTCTAGCCGTCAAGGAGCAGTACGATCTTGGCAACAACTTTGGCGATACAAGTAGCCGCCTTCTCCTCTCCGAAGAGGAGTGGCTCGCTCGCACGAAGCAGAGGAAGGAAGGCAAGGCCTACTCCGACGGTGGCAAAAGTTATGGTCGCGGGCACGACAAGACAAGAGGTCGTGGTCGCGGCAACATGAACAACGACAACGACAACGCGTCCGGCGGCACGCTCGACAAGAAGGGTAAGTGCCACAATTGTGGCATCTACGACAGGTGGGCGAAGGACTGTCGCAAGTCGAAGCACGATAAGCGCACCAATCTGACGCAAGTCGACGACGATGAGCCCGCACTGCTGATGGCGCAGGAGTACGCACTCGCCGAGACCACCGTGGGTATGACCAACAACGTCGTACTCGACAAGGTGCACGCTCAGGTGCATCTGGGCCGTGAGGACGACCACTACGGCAAATCATGGTACCTCGATACCGGTGCCAGCAACAACATGACGGGCTGCAAGGAGGTCTTCGCCGAGCTGGACACTGGAGTCACAGGCTCCATCAAGTTTGGGGACAGATCCGTCGTCGACATCCGAGGGCGTGGCACAGTGATGTTTATGTGCCAGAACGACGAGCACCGTGCCCTCACCGGCGTCTACTTCATCCCGAAGCTACGAAACAATATCATCAGCCTTGGGCAGCTCGATGAGAACGACTGCCAAGTCTTGATCGAATGAAGCGTGCTCTCGATTCGAGATCATCAGCAATGCCTCCTCGCTAAGGTAAAATGTGCCTGAAATCGACTGTACATTCTATCTCTTGATATTGTACAACCAGTGTGTTTAGCAGCACGACTCAATGACGATGCATGGCGGTGGCATGCACGGTTCGGCCACCTCAACTCCGAAGCACTCTGGAAGTTAGCTCGCCGCAACATTGTGCACGGGCTACCACAGATTGAACACGTCAATCAAATCTGTGATATTTGCCTTGCCGGGAAGCAGCGCCGTACGCCATTTACGCAGGATACCAAGTACCGTGCTGACAACCTGCTAGATCTCATTCACGGTGATATCTGCGGGCCGATCACACCGGTGACACCCGGTGGTAAGCGCTACTTCTTGCTCCTCGTCGACGATTTCAGCCGCTACATATGGTTGACGCTACTGGGTTCGAAGGATGAAGCGCCGACATCCATCAAACACTTTCAAGCCCACGTTGAGGTGGAGACAGGGCGCAAACTGTGCACGCTCTGTACTGATCGTAGGGGCAAGTTAATATCCGTAGCAATTGGCGAGTATTGCGCGGGCCTCGGCATCAAACGACAACTCACAACGCCGTACTCACCACAGCATAACGGCGTCGTCGAACACCGGAACCAGATGATCGTCGCGATGGCGCACAGCCTTCTGAAGGCAAAGGATATGTCAGGGAAGTTCTGGGGCGAGGCGGTCACGACGACTGTCTACATCCTTAATAGCTCGTCGACAAGGACACAAGCCAAGCGTGCACTTCCTCCGCACCTTCGACTGTGTCGCACACGTCAAGGTGGTCAAGCCGAACTTATAGAAGCTAGAAGATCGCAGCAAGCACATGGTCTTCATCGGCTACGAGCCCAGCACCAAGGCGTACCGGATTACGTGTCATGCCCCAGTCCCAAAATATCAAGGGACTAGCCACGTGGCAATGGCCAGCAGCACACATCGATGGACAAACCCAATTTAATGGATCAATCGGGGCATACTTAAGCTGTAATACAACCATAATCAGGGTCTACTAATCTCATCCACAGAATGAATATAACAATCTCAACAAAAAGGGATATAAACATAAATATCAAGTCACAAGTACATAAATCGGGGAACAAGCCCGATACAAGTCTGATACAACTGTCAAGATACAAAATAAAGATATCAATAAAAGTACTGAGTATGAAAACAGTATATACTCAGAAGATACCCACAGAGATCACCCGTCTACTGAATCTGGTACTGCTCCAGTGCCTGCTCCTGTTCCTGCTTCTGCTCCTGCTAATACTCCTGTTCCGTGTACCTCGGGGTCGATCTCGTCTGCTAGTCCGGAGGACATAATCCGGATCCAGGTCCTCAGGAGACATAGCAAGGTACAGAAAATACAAGCCAAAGATAATACAGTGCAGCAAATAAATAAAATAATAGGGTAAACTAGATAACCAGCTAAGTGTTATGCAAGTAAGAGCAGCACTATAACTTAGGTTGAAACTACTACAAGCTCTGTGTCGGGGAGCCGGTAGCAGTGATATCATGTGGTTGTCTAGCTCGGAGTGAGACTAAGACGCCGGCATAATATATAATCAACCTGTAGTTTGTGTGTCTCTCTCCACCCAATATAATCATGCATCTCATGTCCACGACGTCTCATGTCCATGCCATACAGGATCATAACTAATGCATCCAGTCATATAATATCTATGCAAAGGAATAAGTCATGAAAACTGTATCCTATACAGAATCACCATGAATATCTCAGGACGATTCTGTATCATGAATGGTGTCAGGTGTCCTGGGTAAAACGTACTTGATAAGGCAAGTACGAGAATGCAAAGGGTCACGATATCCATTTCTAGGTGACGTTACACAACTCCGCGTACGGTGTTGGCACCCGACTATAATCGGACGCTAAGTAAGTCACACGGTCCTAGGTTTAAGCATGTACAACAAGTATATATATATAAGCTAAGGAAATAAATAACAAGAACTGCAGGATTTGGCAAGGTACACTTGCCTGGGGTTCCGGCTTCAATTGTAGTTCTGACTTCAGCAAGAATTGTAGGGACTGCTCCGGTTGCTGAAACAAACATCACCATCAGATCCAGAAAATATCAATCAGCTAGAAATGCCTGTCCTTGAGTCCAATTTGGACACAGGAGCGAAAATGACATTTCAGGGCAAAACGGGATCAAAATGTGGGCCGCTTTGCACCGAAAAACGTGTCAGGGTCAAATGTCTCCAATTCTATCAAACTTAGTGTTAACAGGTCAGGAATGATGATACGAACCCAATGGAACTTCCAGAATTGGATTCCGATGAGCCGATCACAAAATCGCCCGTCAAGTGGAGCCTATGGGGCCCGCGACACACGATTTTGTCAACGTTCTCAAAATCGAACCAAACTTGGCTCACAGGACCAGCGTATTGCTACGAGTCCGATGGCACAAGTTTTGTCTCGATCCGACATGTGTACACTAAGTTACAGCGAGATCCAGAAAGGACAGATATGGGACGTTGTCGGCGGATACACGTTGATTCCGGTGTGCACGCACATCCAAATCAACTTCTGTGAAATCTCGTACGTCCGTATCAACGACGCGCACGTATCGGTGAAGACCGCACACGACCAAGTCGTCCCGTTTGGCGGGGCGTAATCAGTTCCGGGGTAAAACAGGGCGTTAATTTTCCTATTTTTGGATCGAGGTTCGCGATCGCTACAGGACGCGATGCACCGAGCGGGTTGCACGAGCACCGAGAGGGTCATGCAGGCTACGCGATGCAACAAACGGAAATAAAAATGGGACAGCGAGAAGAGAGATATGGGTACCTGAACAGGGCTCCGGAAAATCGAATTCTCCGTGTCCTTGTCGCGTCTACCGTGTCCTGGACACTGTGTCCAAGCCGTGTCCGAGCTAGGGCATCAGCGTCCGGCCACTGGGAGCGGGGGTTCAGGTCGGCGGAGGTCGGCGAGGGCTCGGGGACGCCTCCGGGAGGCCGGGCGGCGTTTGGCTGAGTCGGCCGGAGCCGGAGCGGCCAGGAGGGGCTGGGCTGGGGAGAGGTGGTCCGGTGCTCGGCGAGGGCTCGAGGATAGAAGGGTTCTGGAGGAAGCTCACGGCGGAGGAGTGGCGGATCTGGAGGTGGAGCCGGAGTAGGAGGAGGAGGTCAGGCGGCGAGGCAGAGCTGGTGCTTGAGTTCGCCGGAGAAGAGGGGAAAGGCGGTGGAGGAGTGGCGGACCGCGGGTTCTTATAAGCAGGGAAAAAGTAGCTGGGGGGCAGCCGGTGCGGGGAAGAGGAGACAAAGGGCTTGCGGTTGCGGGGAGAGGAAGAGGGAGGGTCGGCCGGCGGCCGTTCCGGTAGCCGGAGCGACACGGGCGGCGGCGGGAGGTCAGGAGTCGGGGTCTGGGCGGTGAGCGTTTGGGAGAGAAAGAGTTGCGGGTTCGGGCGGACGGGTCGGGTCGGGTCTGACCCGGATCCGACCCGTTAAGGAGTTTGGGCCAGTTCGGGCAGACCGGCCGGCTCGGTTCGGTTTAATATTGGGTTCGGTTTGGTTTATTTTTGGGTTTATTTAATCTATAGTTTTTAAGGCTTTAAAAATCCATCCGGGGTCCAATAAATTTCCGAAAAATTATCCTATGTCCGGTTTTTAATTTTACCTCATAAAATATTATTTTCATAATATTTTAATATATTTTAAAAATATTTAATTTTATTTAATGCCAAAATACCCTGGTTTTTAAATAGTAAAAATTCTCGAAAATTCCCAGAAAATTCTGAAAAGTCCAGTTTTAAAAATCTTAAAAAATCAGGGGGTTTACATTACGACCCCGCCAGCAAACGCGTGCACGTCACACGCGACGTTGTTTTCGACGAGGAAGCCAAGTGGGACTGGGGCGTGCAAGACAACGTAGGTGAGACATTTACTGTTGAGTATACTAATATCCCCACATGTTGAACACACAGGCACGCTGGTGCACGGGGGTGGCGATCCATCAACACCAGTGGCACCCAGTCCAGGGCCGTTGACGTCGGCATCCGGGGCAGAAACATCCGACTCGGTGGTACAACATGGAGTAGAATTTGTCTCGCCATGCACCAACGCCTCGGCCATGCTCGACGTCGATGACGAAGGGTCGCGCAAGTACAGGACCTTGGCGAGCTTGCTTGACACGACCACCGTCCGCGAGCTGGATGTCGATGAGCTACTCCTCATAGTTGATGAGGAACCTGCCACTTTCTTTGAAGCCGAGAAACACCGATGTTGGCGCCAAGCGATGCTCGAGGAATTAAGCTACATTGAGGAGAACCGTACATGGCACCTCGTAGACTCCCACCTGGCCACCGTCCGATCGGTTTGAGGTGGGTCTACAAGCTCAAGAAGGACGAGCACGGCGTCGTCCTCAAGCACAAGGCGCGGCTCATGGCAAAAGGCTATGTGCAAAGGCAAGGAGTGGACTTCGAGGAAGTGTTCACGCCGGTTGCTCGCCTCAAGTCCGTTCGTTTGTTGATCGCACTCGCAGCACATGAGGGGTGGGCGTCACACCACATGGACGTGAAGACGGCATTCCTCAACGATGACCTCAAGGAGGAGGTGTACGTCGCCCAACCTCCCGGCTTTATTATCGAAGGACAGGAGCACAAAGTGTTGAAACTTGACAAGGCACTGTACGGGATGCGACAAGCACCGAGGGCTTGGAACACCAAGCTTGATAGTTGCCTACTGTCACTTGGTTTACACCGGAGTGCACAGGAGCACGCTGTGTATACATGCGGCAAAGGTCCAGCTCGCCTACTTGTGGGTGTGTACGTCGACGATCTCATCATCACCGGGACGGACCCACAAGATATTGCCAAGTTCAAGGAGGAGATGAAGGCCTTGTTCAAAATGAGCTACTTGGGATTGCTCATCTTCTACCTCGGCATCAAGGTGCAACAGTCCAATGGCTTTATCACCCCCAGCCAGGAGGCATATGTGCTCAAAATCTTGGAGAAGAGTGGCATGGTGGATTCCAACCCGTGCCACATCCACATGGAACCGAGGTTCAAGGTAAGCAAGGTGAGCTCAGCCCCTCTGATTGACGCCACATCCTACAAGAGCATCGTCGGGAGCCTCCGGTACTTGGTGCACACACGCCCAGACATCTCGTACGCGGTGGGCTACGTAAGTCAACTCATGGAGAATCCGACCACCGAAGACCTTGCTGTCGTCAAGCACATCCTTCGCTACTTCGCCGGCACATGTCACTTTGATTGTCGCTACGCAAAGAAGGTGGAGGAACCACGGCTGATCGGCTACAGCGACAGTGACATGGCTGGTGATATCGACACCTGCAAGAGCACCACTGGCGTGTTATTCTTCCTCGGTCGTAGCCTCATTATATGGCAATCTCAGAAGCAGAAGGTTGTGGCATTGTCATCCTGCGAGGCCGAGTACATTGCCGCGACAACGACGGCATGCCAAGGCATTTCGCTTGCAAAACTTCTTGGTGACTTGAAGAACAAGGAGGCCGGCAGCGTCATGCTCAAGGTAGACAACAAGTCCGCCATCTCCCTCAGCAAGAATCCCGTCTTCCATGACCGAAGCAAACATATTGATACAAGGTATCATTTCATTCGGGAGTGTGTCGAGAGAGGGAATGTTGAGGTCGAGTACATCAACACTGAAGAGCAGCTCGCAGACATTCTTACCAAGGTGCTCGGATGAGTCAAGTTCATTGAGATGAGACAGAAGCTCGTCATAGAGGTGAATCTCATGCAACAGGCTTAGGGGGTGATTTGTTAGAGTTAATCATGTTGAGGAGGTTGAAGATGTTGTTATTTGGGTTTAAATAAATCCTAGTCTTTAGGATTTTTGTTATTTGATCTATGCGTTTGATTTGTTATCACTTAGTTAAAATATGGTTAGAGGGTACTACTTTTATGCAGTATGTTAGAGTTGTAAATGACTATTTAAAGACCAAGTTGAAATTGAACATACACACAAATTATTCTGATTAAGAATTAAACACTCCTCTCTTTTTTTTTTTTCAAATAACTCTATTGTTAATAACTAGGCTTATTATCTAGTCTCAGAAGAAGCAGCAGTAGCAGAAATAACAACAAAAACGAAACACACTATTTTAGTCTTTTTAATCGGTAAAAAACCCTAACGATATCCTTTTTCAGATAGTATATAGTTGTATTTTTTTCAGGACAAGAAGCAATACCGAAGGAAAGCTTCCAAGTCTCTTCTCCGTGGACGAAGTAGATGAGAGAGTTCTTAGACTCCTGACGCTTGGATTTGTCGCAAAAGTTATTCAATCACACTTTGGATGATAATTCGAAATGTGTATCAATCTCGTTGAACAATTGGTATAGGCGATAAATGTTTCTAAAAAATTGGTACATTAACCTACTTTTCACCTATAGGGCATATTACATGACATTGTAAAAAATACATGGCTAATTTTTAAGGACTAATTAGTGTTTAGATTCTGGATTTTATATCAACTTAGAGTTTAAGTCCTAACATATTCAATTGAGAGAATTTAGATTTTAGATATTTTATTTTTATTTTTATTTTCTAATTATATTCTCCCTCTCCATGTCTAACAATAATTTTTATTTTATATAGATTTGAGGATATAATGGAAAAGATAAAACAAAAAGTAAAAATTCAGAATCTAAACTCTCTGACTGAACTTGATAAGACTTAAACTCTAAGCTGATATAAAATCCAGGGTCTAAACTCTAATTAGTCCTACTTTTGACCACCCGAATAAAAAAAAAAAAAGTGTGGAAAAATAGCTGGTTCATGTTTGTTTCATCGATTTTTATCTTGAAATCGATCAAACAGGCAAATTTATGTTGGTTGAGTTTTTTTTTTCCGACTGTAGCAAGATGCATATAGGTTCATTGTGCGTGAGGCTCAAACTAACAAATGATAAATGGAATCAATAAGAACATGATAATTATGAGTAGTCTAAATGAGTACTACACATGCTATTTCTTTTCCTATTTCGATTGGTCCCTTACAGTAAGTGTGTATGTGTGAGCACTCAAAATAAAATTAATAGTTTCAAGCAAAAGACAAGAATGGCTGCTTATCAAACTTTGATGTGGCAACTGTGAATCTAAGACTTAAATGTCGAAACAAATATCTACTTTCTCATGCAGGCAGATCGGTGCTCATCAATTCCACACTTTGATCATTATCGCTGTACTACTTGTCTTAGTTACTTTGTCCCCAAGGCATCAACAAACGAACTCTGGAAAAAAAATTAAAAAATTAAATTAAATTAAGATGCTCGGCGCAACGTTTGGGACCCATTGTTTTCAAGTTCCACCAAAATAAATAGAAAAAATAGTACGTCTCCGTAGTTTGATCTATCGTTCTTCCGCCATCCATCCAACGCGTCTTATTCCTTTTTTCGATAACCACAAGGGTCACTCCAATATTTGAAGATCTCTTTCTCTCGACAATTCTCCAACAGTGAGTGGCTTTGATCATTCTTTCCTTATCTTCACATCTTAACAAAATAACTCTCTTCTTGCGTTCTTTGATCAACGATACCTTAATAAAAAAATTCTCGATAAATGAGAATAATCTTAAATATATGTAATTGCTGGTCACATAGAAACATCGAATGATGATAATGTTGCTTGCTTGTCATATATGAATGTATATCATGTTGCTGCTGTAGATAGAATAGATTCATTTGTAAATATTGCAACTAGTGTGGATTACGTACGTGCGATGGCTCGAGACAGGTAGACTATACAATGAGAAATTGTCACATATTTATATCCAATTTCTGTTGTCTTGCATGTTATATTTATTAACTTATTTTTCTTTGATACTGTATGATCATGGACAATTTGTGCACAAGATTATGGTTCATTGAACAGTCACCGAGACACTGAGACAAATTCGACCTTGGGAAAAATGGATAGCTGTGCTAACAAAATAACACGAATGATTCAGGAACTTTCAGTTGGGCTCGCTAACCGTGTTGAAAGGATTTTCATCTAATTAGGTTATAGTTCATGATGACTTGTGGTGCCAATGACCCTCATATATTTAAATTATTTAGCTAAGGATAACTAGTTCACGTGGAAGAACATGGTAAGTTCGGTAAAGGAAAGATAAGTCGGTCGTGGATAAGAATCAATATTTCGGTTATGCATATTATTATGTTGTTATATTTTCTATCCTATGCTCTATAAATTGAACTAAAAAAAATTAGAAAGATCACCTAATAATATTGTTTGCTTTTCATAATACCGTTGTTGATTTGGTGAGTTGGGTTAACTCGTCGCTCACCAATGCATTTCAAATGTACTGACCAACATTTTTTCAGTAGCTGGAACCCAGGGAAATGCACAGCAGCAGTGAAGGTTCGTCTCGTGCAGCAGAAACTCATGCATATTTTTGAAGCTTCTCCAGCCGTACCTTAAAGTCTCTCCAGTTGCATTTTGAAGGCTCCCTTTAAAGGTGTTTGCATCTTTTATTTCAATTAAAGAGAGATGATATATTGAACGGTGTATCTCATTTTGTAGTTTAAGTTGTAAGCCAAGCACGTCACCCTTTACTTTTATCAGAACCTATATAACATATATACATTATCAATGAAAGAAATATTTTTCTTGTATGCCAGGTGTTATTTATTTTTTTTGCGTAAATCTGTTGCTAGCTTTATAAAATTTGTGATACTTCAAATTTTATACGAATATGTCTTAATTAAGCACAACTTAGACTTATACGATTCCACATCCGGTGACAATTTATCGATTCTGCATAATCAAAACCTGACAGAAAATATAGTCACCCACACTTTGCGTAACTACTCCACTAGAGAGCATGCAATTGTTTCACTCCACTCATATTCTCAGTTTCTTTCCCATTCATTCGTTGCTGTATTATAGATGTATCATCTAATGCAAACTTTATTTCCACTGCCACTACCTATACCTAATAAAATTTAGTTTCCCTTAAAAGTAAAAAAAAAACTAGTTTCTATACTTAGCCTAGGTTATATGATCAAATATGAATTATGCATAATTTGTTTTAAGAAAGGCTAGGAAAATGTCAAAAAAATTCTTAATTTTACATTGCCAATAATGTGGTATGCAAATAAGTTTGAATAATAACCTGTGTTTTGCTTAATATATTGTACTATGCAAGGGGAGAGGATTGCTTCCTTATTTACTCGATGGCTGTTTAACAAAGCATTTTGTATTCATCCTTTTCAACCTTCATAGCTACTTCTCTGCCATAAAAAATTAAATATAGATAGTATATAGTTTTGGATGTTTATTTTCAGTTATTTGGGTGGTACTAATTATATTAATTCATTGGTTTTAGTCCGCCATCATTTGCATTTGCATTTGCATTTGCATTTGCAGATTAAGCAAAGCAAATATAGTCATCCAACTTTGAGGCAATCTACCACTTTGTGGAAATTGAGAGTTGAAGTTGTCCAAGCAATCTAACAGCTCCGTGCGTCTAATCGATGTCGGCGCACAGTATTTAGATCACGGCATTAGCTCAATCATTCATCATGTTTCCACAACAATCATAACAAAGTATATCTAAGCAATAATGACACATCATTATAACTACACCGATATTATTGTTTGTTATTGTTAGTCCCGAAGTCAGATTAAAAAGAGATAGCCACAAAGTAGATATTTACACAAGAGTTCGTCTCTACAAACTCCAGAAGAGAAGTTGGTGCACTGAGGTTCACACAAGAGTTCCTTTACAGTGACACACAACCCCACTAACAACCCAAAGAAAATACAAATACAACAATAATCAGAAAATTATTCTTATCTTTACGTTTGCAGACGCTACTCCGAGAATAATGTGAATAAGAAAAGAAATACAAAGAAGAAAACTCTTGCTGGGATTATCAAAACCACCAGAGCTCAAGGCAAGATTCGCGCTATACAACGATCTGCCTCCAGGATCCAGCAAGTTCACACGAAAACTTCTGTAACGCTCTTGGTCACTCCCTGTTCCCGAAATATATATTTTGGGATATATTTATTTCTTGCTTCTATTTATTTCTGCTTAAAGTAATTCTTGCTCGCATGATCATTATGTTGCATTCGTGGAGACTAGACCCATTCTTTAGTTAACATGGTTCATGGTTTATTTGTGGGTTAGTTTATTCATGAATTTGAACCCATGGTCTAAACCTCAAACCCAAGCTATGTAAGCTAACTTGTTTCTCTCTCTTCCCTCATTATTCATTTTCCATCTTCCTTTCATTTCTAGGCAAGTACGTACACCTTGCACCGCATGGAGAAATCTTTTAATTTTTTATCCTTGTTTTTTCTTGCATTTTATTAGTCTATTATGTGCTTATGATGATTCTAAACATTTTTAGTACTTGGAGTTTTTGGTTTTGATGGGTGTATTTGTGTAGATCTGCTTTTATAACTTAGGATTTCATGAGTTTCTTGAGTTTTGGTGGTTTTGATCTACTACAACATTGTATTTTTGAAAATTAGTTTTTGGGATGGATGGAGCACTTCATTTCGAGCGTTTTGGCTTTTGGTTCACTCAATTCAGAGTTAAAACGTAGTTTTTATGAAGGAAATAAATTTTCGGTTTTGGAGATTTCGTCATGGCTGAACCTGCTGTTTGGATCGATGAAGATCTCATGCAGCCAACACCATATGCGGCAGAGAGGGCTATGCGGCATGAAGATGCTATGCGGCATGAACTCTTTGTCGTATACCAGCATGCGTCCATCTCTTTTGACGCATGACTGACTAATAGACATGTGTCACTACTAGAATAAGCGGGATTAACGATATTTTTTAGCGACTCCATGTAAAAAATGTCGCTAATTTAGCGACTCCATGTAAAAACGTCGCTAGACATCACTAATTGGCGACATTTAGCGACGTTTAGCGACTTTTATTCAGTTTTTAAAAGATTAGTCGCTATAAGTTCAATTTAGGTCGCTAAACGTCGCTAATATATTTTATTTAGCGACATTTTTAGCGACGTATATATTTTGGACATTTAGCGACGTCATTAGCGACGTTTAAGACGTCGCTAAATTAGCGACGTCATTATTGGCGTCGCTAAAACGTCCACTACTAGAATAAGCGGGATTAGCGATATTTTTTAGCGACTCCAGGTAAAAACGTCGCTAGACGTCGCTAATTGGCGACATTTAGCGACGTTTAGCGACTTTTATTCAGTTTTTAAAAGATTAGTCTCTATAAGTTCAATTTTGGTCGCTAAACGTCGCTAATATGTTTTATTTAGCGACTTTTAGCGACGTTTTTTGCGATGTATATATTTTGGACATTTAGCGACGTAATTAGCGACGTTTAAGACGTCGCTAAATTAGCGACGTCATTATTGGCGTCGCTTAAACGTCGTTAAAACGTCTCTAAATTCTAAATTAGCGACGTCATTATTGGCGTCGCTAAAACGTCGCTAATTTTTTTACTTAGGGCTGATTTCCCCCATTTCCTTCGATCTCTCCCGCTCCCTCTCCTAAATTTCAAAGGCTTCCCTCCTCCTTCCTCCCTCCGGCTCCGGCTCCTCCTTCCTCCCTCCGGCGACCCCCGTCGGTCGCGTCCTCCCCCTCCGGCTCCCCTCCTCCCCCCGGCGCCCCCTCCTCCTCCCGGCGACCTCCCTCCAGCCGCGTCCTCCCCCCTCCTCCTCCTCTAGGTAAACCCTAACTCTCTCTCTCTCTCTCTCTCTCTCACAGGACACACATGTGACATAGACACAGACACGACATACACAGACACTGACACAGACACTGGCACAGACGCCATCGTTGCGAGATCTAAATGAACTCAACGCGGTCTACTAAATGCCCAATATAAAGTATAAATTGTTTTCCTCTTACTTCCCTATAATTCAACATACATCTATATTGAAAGGGAGACAATCACGTTTATCTTCCTTTGCCCTAGCTAGATTTCAGTCTTAATTAGTAATAAAGTAAGTATCAATTGCTACAAACGATCTTTGACTTGCAATATTCATCAAAGCTGCAAAAGAGTTAATCGATCATCCTGTCCTTGTACACGTTGATGCTAGCTATACTTTGCTTCTCGTCAAAGTCCATATGAATCTATATATTGTGTTTGTTGGTGATGACCGGTCGATGAAAATGAAAGCTGATAAGAATTAAGTTAAACAACTGATGGTAACAATGATAACGACTATAATTAGATCCAGTTTATAGTTATTAGGCTTGGTTTGGAATTGTTGTCGTTTGCCAAAAGTTCACAGCAGAAGCAAGTTTTGACAGCTGTGTAAGATTGTTGACAAAATCAGAAGCAGAAGCAGCCTCCAAAAAGTAATCCCAAACCCAGCCTAGTGAAGTGAACTACATATATCAGTGTATACAAAGCCACACCCCCTCCAGACACTTTAGGCGTTTGGACTTGGGCTAATTAACCATGGCAAACTCGTTCGAGGTTGTTGAAGGATCGATGTGGGCCAAATTAAAAACGTACTGCATGCATCTAGTGATAGCTACAAGAAAGAAAGTCAAGTCATGGCTTTAGTGTTCGCGGTCGCGTTGTTTCTAGTCTTAAGTCCCATCACGCGGATTCCTGATCATCTTCTTCCTTGTAATCTAGCTATTGTATATATTTTAGAATATTCATGTTTATACGGAGAAATATTGTTTGTACGTTCTTAATTATCTTGACCTTTCTTGAATTGGCATCATATATGTGTGTACGTGTGCTGCAAAGGACCAAGCTTTATAAACATAAGAAATATAATATAGGTTAGGCTTCAGTACTTGCCACTGTTAAGAAAGACCAGGAGGCCATTGACAGTCAGATTGCGTCTCTCCGTGACGAGTTGCTGCGAATGATGGAGGAGCAGCCCCGGTCCCAACCGCAGGCGGACGATCCGACGCTCATCGCACGATTCGATATGCTCGACCGAAACATGACGGAGCTCCGGAATTTGACAAATGATATTAGAGCCTCGACAGACCGCAACATCATGGAGCTGCATGCATCACAGCTATCGATGGACGAGAGGCTGACGATGATGTAGGATTCAATGGTTCATAGCAGTACGAGGCTGTTATCTACCATGGATTCTTACAACCAGCGACTCGCAGACTTGGAGCGGGTACGGCCTCCTGGTGCGCCTATATTGACACAGACTCCATCGACGTCACTGCCTTCTCCATCGACATCGGTGTCGATTCCACGGGACGAGTATGAGTTGTTCTTATCCTTCAGGTGCGCCGGTGGTCAGCCTCCTGCAGATCCGCAGTAGTATAGCTACTTGCTGGATATTTGTATTTTTATTATTATTTAGGATGCGATTGTATGGATATATATTTTCTATATTCTTTACGATGAGATTTGCTGGATGCTTTTTTCTTCTTCAAATTTTATTATATTATTCATATTAAATATGTTATTTTACCGGTGTTGAGTGTTCAACCCAAGGGGGTTGGCAAACCTAGAAATTTAATTCAGTATTTTTTTTTTTCTATAAAATTAGCGATATTTTTAGCGACGTTTAGCGACGTTAATATACGTCGCTAACTACGTCGCTAATTAGCAATGTTGCTACACGTCGCTAACGACGTCGCTAAAATCGTTGCTGTACATCGCAAATTGCTGACATGGCAGTATTGCCAGGTCATTAAAGACGTCATTGTAACGTCGCTATATAAGTTGCTAATTAGCGACGTTTAGCGACGTTAATAAACGTCGCTAATTAGTGACGCTGAGTCGCTAAACGTCGCTAAATTTAGCGACACATTAAAGTCGCTAAAAACGTCGGTATAGCGACATTTTTTCTTTTAGCGACTTGCTTTTTTCCGACTTCTTTAAAAGGTCGCTAATTACGTCGCTAAACGTAATTAGCGACATTTTTTGGTCATTTAGCGACGTTTTTAAACGTCGCTAATTTGACTTTTTCTGGTAGTGTGTTCTGAAAGAATTTCTTGTGTTTAGTCGCTGAACGAATAAAAAATTCGCTAAGTCCAAATACTCCATGCGGCATCGAACCCATGCGACACCAACACTTATGCGGCAAGCAGAGTATGCGGCCACCATCCTTGCACGCATGACTCTGAAACAGTGGCACATCTTTTCATGCTTTTGACTTTTCTTTTTGACACACTTTATGTCACATCACTGACACTTTAATTATACTCCGTCGTCTCATCACTTATCCCGAGGAGTAGACCTAGCCTTGGCTCTATGCGGCATGACTCCATGCGGCCAGGATTGTCATGCGGCCTGACTTCTCATGTGGCCTTGATCCTTTTGGCACATGCGACCCCTTGTATACGTTTTATTGGACTAGTTTTGGTTGAATGTTCCTTTGGACTTTATGAGTGGTATGTGTGACTTTGATGACCATAAAAGTATTAGACCCATCTATGCGTCATGTCCCGACCACTTGTATCTGTGCTGATACACTTACTATGTGCTATGTGTTCCTACGTGCTAAGTGTTCCTACGCGATTATATTACATGTTTGCACTGTAGTGTACCTATGCGCTACGTAACATGTGATATGACTCAATCTCCAGCATGGACATAAGGGTTAGTCAATGACCAAGCGTGGTTAGGATCTGTTGATTGTTGCATCACGCTGGGGTGAATCTAAATTGAATTATCTGTAATGCCTTACAATATCACGGTACATTATGCTGAGTCGGATTGAATGAGGCAATAGCTGGTTACATTTTGATTTGTTGGATTTGGGAATAAGTATTGATTTGAGTTGGTTTTATATGCAGATCGCAAGCAGAGTTTGATGGAATCTTGTGTTCATTCAGAGCAATACCGGGATAACTGTATTGGAGCGATAATGTCGTCTTTCTTAGTCTGATCGGTCGGATGATTTGGAGAGCACGGTCTGTTCACACGGTCATACCAATTTAGTAGATCGTGCTTTACATCGGACCACGGGTTCAAAGGATCGGCCATATCGGCTAGGAAGAGTGCTAACGAAATCACACTTGTGAGTGGACTCTGTCCCTTCTCCTCTACTCCTTCATGCCTAATAATAATATGGAACACACGTAATTACTTGAACACTTGGACTAAAACTTGAAAATCAACGCACTATGGCGTTCATAGAGTATGCGTCGTTTGGTTGGATATGATTTACTGCTTGAGTTAGTTTTGCGTTGGGCAGTTGGAGCTTGAGTGGATCATCTTGGTTGGAACATCGAGATACTTCGGGCGGATGAGCGAGCGAGCGTGCATCCGTGCACGAGTATCAAGTTGGACGCTTTGTCATGCAAAGCGTGCAGTTGTGGTTCAAAACCGGACAACTGTATCGGTGAGAGCATTGTGCCATGGAGATTTCTGAGCGAGGGGTGTTGCACCAATTGAAACACTGTGTCGAGAAGCAACATAGTGCCTATGGGGATAACTTGAGATGGTGCCTTGGAATATAAGTTGGACAATGTTATGGATAGTTGGTTGGTTTGAGGCGAGTATCGTTTGGTGGGACGAGAATGCTCGATTCTCTCGTCATACCTACTTGGTGTTTGCATCGGTCACGGACAACCTGTTGCGCACATGGTTTGGTTTCCTCGAACGGGATAAGCTCCGGGGCACCGGGATCGCTCGTCCATGGAGAAAATGAATGGTAATGTGCCTTAGGCGCGGTGCCAGTAGTTTGATACGACCAGGCGGGCTAGCTACTCAGGGCTGGATCGAGTAGAACTGTAGTTGATTAGTCCTTTATGGCTTGTCTAGTGACTTCATATAATAGATAAGAGTTGGTTTGCTTTGCTTGGGTTTGGTTTGTATTTTTCGTGTAGGCGACGGATACCTTGTCTCAGGCAAGAGTGTGCATATCGATGATTGGATTAGTAAGGCTTGGATTATGGTATGGTTTGAGGATGGATATTGAGGCTTGATTTGTGGTTTGATAGGTTCACATGTTGCTTGGGTTTGATTAGAACGGTTTGTATGCTAGTTTTCTTTTGAGTTGATTATATTTGCTTGAGTTGAATGTCTGCATGTTTAACATGTTTACATTTTTTCTTAATATGTCATACCTCTGCCATGAAATAAATCTAGGATTCAAGTAGAAAGATCACCATAAATGTTTTTATTCACTTTTCTACTTAGTGTCGGTTTAGATGAGTGTGTTACCCCGCTCACTAGTACAGCTGTGTACTGACCCACGTTTGTGGGCATTATTTCGGGTACGCAGGTGTAGTGGCGCTGCTTGGATATACGGAACATGATGTAAGGAAATGTAAGTACCTTTGTGGGCAAGAGAACGAGAAAGTGTGTTGCATCACCTTTATGTCGTTCTCCTTCGTGATATTTTTATTTAGACCCTATCGAGAGCTTCGTTGCGTATACTCTGATGTGTGCTTAGTACACAATACTTGACTTTTGCTGCAACTTGGTCGTTTCTATGATAAATTTGATGTTTGACATTATCACCTTGTGCAAGCGCAACTCCAGGCTAGCACGATATCACGTCCCGATGAGAACGATTGTCCTGCGGGAGCGCTGCAACGTGGTGATTCACGTTCAACAGGGATGATCGAGCTTGCGGGAGATTGGGGCATGACACTATCAAGTGAAAAAGTGGATTCGTATCTAGCGTGGCCATGCTACGGTATATCATATAAGGGGAATACCATATGCCCACGCCATGAGATTCCAGTCAACATTAGGGTTAACTAGGCAACTAAACTTGTAGAGCATTGGGAGGGAATAAAATCTCGAGATCGTGCCTAACTAGCTACCTCCAATAATCTGAATTGGGGTGTGCAGGCTAGTCCCCATGGATATTGTTTAAATTCTCATTAGTGGATGACAATATTCGAATACTATATGATACTATGTGTTCTATGCGATCTTAGCACGGTGGTCTTAGGAGGGACCGGTGCATACTATATCTCTGGGACAACCCAGACTCCATCTAGTAAGCCGTAAAAGTGATTGGACGATTATATAACTGAGTGTGTTTGCGTTGTATTTGCTGTCAAATAGTCTAGGGACATGGACTATCATGGTGCGATGGTTTAACCATTGTCCTTGTTTGGTTGTAGGATTAGATTATTGTGTTACGATAGGCTATGAACCAAAACTACTAGACATGACTATATATATATATATATATATATATATATATATATATATATATATATATATATATATATATATATTTCAAAATCTAGTTTTATTTCTACATTCGTGCTTACTTTGTGGTACTTGCTATTTGGGGTCTAACCCACTGGTTTTGCATGGCCAGGTTTAGAGCCAGCACCCGAGAATAAAGTGTACTCCCCCTGAACAATGGCGCGCAACAGGAGGATGACCACTGAGCAAAACGAGTGGGTCTCTTCTTCCTTGCTCGCTATTTCATATTTTACTCATTTTGGACGTTTAGCCAACGAAACTTGTTAGCCGTGAATCTGGATATCTAGTTCCCTACATGATTGTAATTAATCAGACTACAGCTGATCATGGTCATGTACTCTTGTTACTCTGTCAGCCTTCTCATTTTTGCACAACTGGTTTCTTGAATGTTGTGATAGGGCGTTTGGGACACCTTACTTCCTTGTCATATATGCTTTATGTTTACTGTTCTTATTTGACTGTTTGAGACATTAGATGTTCTATATTACCCTAAGTGACTTGTTTGTAGTATGCACCCACTTGTCTAGTTATAGCTGTGGCCGTCGTACGACGTTCTATACCTTGTACGGGAGAGCTGGCCATGTCCGTCTTCGTATTTCGGTACTGGGATGTGACACTCTTGGTCACCTTTGGATCACTCGAAAGATTCCTTTGGAAGGATGCTAAAAAATATCGCAGATCCTACTGGTGCTCTCTGTTTTCTCTCTCTCTCTCAATTTTTTCAACACCCTAAATGAAAGAGGAGAGCCTCTATATAAAGAGGATTTCAGCTTCCATGCGGCATGAGAAAAATTAAGCCGCATGAGTCGCCTGTGCTGCAGTACTGCACATAGCAGACAGTGCCGTCAGTAGCTGAAAGCTGCTGCCGCTGCAGACGCGTAGCAAAGAGAGCCACGAGCCACCTGTCCTTTGTACTGCATAAAGCAGACAACGCCGTACCGAGCCGCCAAAAATAGTCCATGTCCCCTCCACACTTGACTCGCTCAAGTTAACTTGTTGGCTGCATAGCGCCTGGTCAAATAGCTCCAGGCCGCAAGGCCACTGGCCGCATGTGCTCCTTACTGCATGCTCACCGGGCCGCATAGGCACCTGGCCGCATGTGCCCCTGACCACATGGCCCTTGGCCGCATGGGCTCTTGGACGCATGTGCCCCTGTTCACATGGCCACTAGCCGCATGGCCCTTGGACGAATCGGCACCTGTCTGCATGGGCACCTGACCGCATGGCCCATGGCCGCATGCATACGTCCGCATGGACACCTGACTGCATGTTCCCTGGCCGCATGCATTCTACGCCGCATGTCTCCACGAAACATGCGTCCGAGCAGACAGCCTTGCATATAACTCGAGCATAAAAGGAGCGCACTAGCGTCATGCGACGATGCCGACGTGCTAAGTACAAAGTACGCCAATAAAACGCCACTTTGCCACTACTAGAAAAAGCGGTATTAGCGACGTATTTTAGCGACGTCAAAAGAAACGTCGCTAATAATATATAAATTAGCGACTCCTTATAAAAACGTCGCTAGACGTCGCTAAATGGCGACATTTAGCGACGTTTAGCGACTTTTATTAAGATTTTAAAAGATAAGTCGCTATAAGTTCAATTAAGGTCGCTAAACGTCGCTAATATGTCTAATTTAGCAACGTTTAGTGACGTATATAGCGACCTTTATATTAAAAATATTTAGCAACGTGTTTAGCGACGTCATTGACGTTGCTAAAATTTAATTTAGCGACGTTTTTATTGGACGTCGCTAAACGTCGCTAAAATATGGTTAATTAGGCTCGGTTTTATTTTTTCCCATCTGTTGAAATTTCGAAAAGAAAAAAAATCTCCCCCGCTCCGTCGACCGGCTCTCCACCGCGACTACTCCGGTAAACCCTACTCTCTCTCTCTCTCACAGGACACATGTGACATTGACACAAATACGACACACACGCAGACACTGACACAGACACAGACACGGCACATACACACACTGACAAAGACACTGATCAGGACCTAGGGTTAGGGTTAGGGTTAGGTTTTTTGACATGGGGTTAGGGTTAGGGTTAGGGTTAAGGCCGACTGGCCCAAGTCGACGAGAGAGGTAACAGCAGCAGTGAGCACTACTTACTAGCAGTGAGCAAGGGGAGACTTGAGGCACATCAGCCCAATGTGCAACAGGCAACTTGGGAAGGCACTGCACATCTGAACATAGTGTGCATTAAGGTTTAGGTGCATTATAGTTAGTTGTTAGCTTCTGCAGGCAGGTGTGAGGGGGTCCTAATACAGTGTAAACACTGCATCCTTGTGCAGCAACTTACTGAGCCAGTCAGCAACTAGTGCAAGGCATGATGTGGATGTATTTGAGATGGGGTTTGAACTCGTATGATTTAAAGGACATGAGGGCAAGTGTCAGATATAACACCAACATCTGAGAGAAGATTGGGTATTCATAGTGATACTATAGTGCACACATGAGTGTGTGGCTCGGGATAAGGGGTAATCAAATATTGAGGAAGAAGGTAAGCAGTAGCAGTGGGTGACTGATTTAAAGAGGTGTATTAGTCAGGTGTTTGAGTGAATATATGTGTTGAAGAGAATAAGTAATAGGTGTGAAGGTTGAGCATTCATATAGGTGTATCCCAGATCTGGGAGTATAGATGGAATGTTTATATGAGTATAGATGGAGTGTTTATATGAAGTATATAATTTAGAGTACTTAATAGGTGTTGTTGGTACCATGTGAGTTTTGATTACAGAATTCTTAAGAGTGTATGTGTGTATCAGTGTGCCAGTTTGGGGGGTTAGATTTTTTTACTAAAGGGAGTGCAGTAATCTGCTGGTAATTGTGAGTGAGTACAGCCACAATGCATGGGATTATCCATTTCATAGAGCAATAGCCCGTGTACTTGGGAAACTTTTGATGCAAAAATTGTTCAAGCACCAGGTGCCTTAGTGCAATGCCATGACTGCTTTTCCCATAACGGACACTGACCTAGGAGTGTGGTTGGGGGCAGCTGCAGTTCTATAGTATGACACACTATTTGTAGTGTGTTGACTGCACACTTATAGTGCAGTTCATAGTACTATGGGGTTGGGGGCAGTTGCAGTTTTGATAAATAAAAATATGTATTATATCAGTTATGATTTTTATAGTATGGTTAATTTTGCATGTAATAATTTATATAATACATACTGTCACTTCGCAGAAGTTTCTAGAAATGGATATGAATTACTATCTGCGTCATCGTTCGTGGATGTACAACCGTCATCCTGATGACATGTGCAGTGTGCGGGATGAATTCATTGAGGGTGTACAGCAGTTCCTGCAGTTCGCCAAGGCGTTTCCTCAGTTCCGGTGTGCGGAATGAATTACTATCTGCAGTTCGCCAAGGCTTTCTGGATCTTGATTCCACGAAAAATAGTGGTTTGTGTATCAAATCTTCAAACTACAAAGACGACAATCCGGGCAATGATTTTTTTGGCATCTTACGAGAGATTGTGGAGTTGACATATAATTATGGCACATAACCTGCTAATATCGTGCTATTCAGGTATGAATGGTTCGATCCGATTCAAGATCAAGGTTGGAAAATTGACAAGCATGGCCTTGTGGATATAAACTACAAGCGTAGATATCAAGGCTACGAACCATTTGTCCTATCAAGTCAGGCTCAGCTCGTGTACTTCACAACTTATCCTAGACGGGGGACAGCGAGGTCGGATTGGTGGGCAGTATGCAAGACTAAAGCTAGAAATACCTTTGACATTAACGAAATAGCTTATCAGGAGGACGATCTACCTCTTGTAACAAATATTGTAGATGTGGACTCAACGGAAGTTACTCATTACACGAGTAATAATGTAGAAGATGTAGAATTATCCGAAGAGGACGACGAAGTAGATGAAAGTGAAGACGAGGAAGAGGAAGAGCAGGACGACGAAGGCGAACAAGATAAATTTTCTGAAGATGATTGAAAATAAAAAATATTGCATGTAGAATGTAACTATATTTGGACTGTAAATATTGCATGTAGAAGTAGATGTTGACATTAACGAATATATGTATTATATTTTGACTGTATAATGCTTTGAGATATGTATCACATTTCGACTGTAGAATGTAGTATATATTTGTGTTTCTCTATATTCATCATATGTTGTTATCAGATATGACAGGACGACGCGGAGGATTCGGCAGGTCCCGAGGTAAACAGAGTGCCACTCCGGTACTGCCTACTGTTGGTTCCGGATCATCGTCGTCCAGTACTCCAGTATATCGATCAGTCACATCTCCGACTGCGACGACGTTGCGTGGCATCACTCCTGGGACGAGTAGTTCCAGGCGTGATAGTACTCCCTCATCCAGCGTTCCTCCTGCTGACGGAACCATGGAGACAGATGAGCATGTAGAGGAGGTCGTGCCGACGTTGTCCCAGCATCAGCAAGATCCTCCATGCGCACCACCGGAGGAGACGAGGACAGAGATTTGGGCCGACGGTACAAAGTAAGTCAATTAGATGGTTTAGTATATATTTGTGTTTCTCTTTATTCATCGTATATTGACTTTTTCAGTAATCTAAATTATTATCTCTGTATAGATATCGTCCATCGTCGGTTCAGAGACGCCTGGGCCAATTTCTGAGGAACAACTACGGTGGCCCTTGGATCAACTACTCTGAGGCTCCGGAGGAGAGGAAGGCGTTCTGGTTTGCGCACTTCTAGGTAAAAGTATATTAAATAAATCCTCTAATTTATGCATATTCGTGATGCTAACTTAATGAATTATTTATTGTAGCAAACGTATTTTTATCCTCCGCACCGGGCCGAGTTGATCGAGCGGCTCTTTCCTACCGTTGCCGCCAAGCTTATCCGAGATGCTCTGGATGACCAGAAGGCTCGTGATCGTTCTGGAAAACCGATCCAAGGTTGGATCACGCCTGAGCAGTGGACTGCGATGAGGGCTAGATTCGACGATCCGAGCTACAAGAAAAGGTCTAAGAAGGCCAAGGCGGCTAGGCAAAATGCTGCCAAGTGGTGTGGTGGCTCGATTTCGATGACGGAATATTTCCGTCGTTTGGTATATTTTTTCTTTTAAAATATATTATTTTAATATAAGTACCATAAAATAGTACTTGGAAAAAATATTTAAGTTTAGTAATAAATAATATATTTTTAACAGGTACAGAGGGGTGAGGATGCAAACATGGTGACCGTCTTCTTGGCCACCCATCGCAAGGACGGAAATCTCATTGATGAGAGGGCCTCACAGACCTATGTAAGTATTACTTTACTTTGTGTTTATTTTAATATAACTTAGGCAATTATTGAGTTTCCAAACCTTTTCTAGGCCGAGTATCTTAGGCTTCGTGAGCGGGCGACTGCTAGTGCACCTACACCTGGAGAGGCTGGTGCTTCGTCGCAGCCCGGTCCATCTCCGTCGGCGGACGACCTGTGGGTAACCGCAGCTGGTGGTCTCCAGAGGGGTACATACTACAGTACGGGCTCCTATGGCGCCCTGGTTGCGACGCAGTCATCTAGGGCCTCCCCGACAGCTGCGCATTCCACACACCCCTCGCAGTCGCAGCCCTCGCAGTCGTCGGCCAGAGTCCAGGAGGCCGTCCAGGAGGCCGTTGACCGTCAGATTGCGTCTCTCCGTGACGACTTGCTGCGAAGTATGGAGGACCAGTCCCGGTCCCAGCCGCAGGCGGACGATCCGATGCTCATCACACGATTGGATATGCTCGACCGCAGCATGACGGAGCTACGGGAATTGACAAATGATATTAGAGCCTCCAATGATCGCAACATCATGGAGCTGCAGGCGTCACAGCTATCGATGGGCGAGAAGCTGACGAGGATGCAGGATTCAATGGGTGATAGCAGTACGAGGCTGTTATCTATCCTGGATTCTTACAACCAGCGACTCGCAGACTTGGAGCGGGCACGGCCTCCACCGACGTCACTGCCTTCTCCATCGACATTGGTGTCGATTCCACGGGACGAGTATGAGGAGTTCTTATCCTTCAAGCGTGCCGGTGGTCAGCCTCCTGCAGATCCGTAGTAGTATAGTTATTTTTATTATTATTTAGGATACGATTGTATATTATGAATTATTGATACTTCAACAATAGACATGATGTATGATGCTTCTTGTGGTCTTTAATTTTTTAGTTAATTTAATTGGATTATATAGTTATCCACATTTAATTGGATTGATACTTCTTGTGGTCTTTAATTTAATTGGATTATATAGTTAACTAGATTGAATCATGTTGGTGTGTATGATGAAGATGATGTAAAACTGCAGGGAATCACCAATGTTTGCTTCTGGACACTATATTTTTTTATTTTTTTTAAAATTAGCGACGTTATTAGCGACGTTTAGCGACGTTAAGTTACGTCGCTAAATACGTCGCTAATTAGCGATGCTGTAAAAAGTCGCTAATGACGTCGCTAATGACGTCGCTATACGTCGCAAATTGCTGACATGGCAGTATAGCCAGGTCATTAAAGACGTCGGTGTAACGTCGCGATAGACGTCGCTAATCAGCGACGTTTAGCGACTTTACTATACGTCGCTATTTAGTGACTTGGCGTCGCAAAACGTCGCTAAATTTAGCGACACATTAAAGTCGCTAAAAAACGTCGGTATAGCGACGTTTAGCGACGTTTTTTGTTTTAGCGACTTGGTTTTTTCCGACTGCTTTAAAACGTCGGTAATTACGTCGCTAAACCAAATTAGCGACGATTTTTGGTTATTTAGCGACGTTTTTAGACGTCGCTAATTTGACTTTTTCTGGTAGTGTGCGTCCTTGAGCTTGAGTCCGAGTCCGAGTCCGAGTCGCTAATCCCCTTTGGGACATAGCTCTTAAGGGAAACTTTCCAAAAGTGGAGATCCAGCCTCATGGCACAGAGAGCCACGAGCTGCCTGTGCACGCCGCACCGAGCCACCAATAACAGTCCCTGTCCCCTCCACACTTGACTCGCTCAAGCTAACTTGTTGGTCGCATAGCTCCATGCCTCAAGGCTCCTGGCCGTATGGGCTCCTGGTCGCATGAACACCTGGCCGCATGGGCACCTGGCCGCATGCGCCCCTGACCGCATGCGCACCGGACCGCATGGGCACCTGGCCGCATGCGTCCTTGATCGCATGGCCCCTGGCAGCATGGGCACCTGGCCGCATGCGCACTTGACCGCATGGCTGCATGTAACTCGCGCATAAATGTAACGCACGAGCGCGAGCGCCATGCGACGATGCTGACGTGCTAAGTGCACCACTTTGCGCCCTTGAGCCCTAATCCGAGTCCGAGTCGCTAAGTCTTTGGGACTTAGTTCCTAAGAATTTTTTTCCAAAGATGATGACAAAATAAAATTTGTCATAATAGGGTTCACACTTAATCCCTTTAGAAAAGTCAATTCACATGGACCACCACCTCATGTACATATATCAATACTTAACAAAATTATATATTGAGATATATACATTAATAATTTTTTAATATGAAACTAAAACATCCAAAACAAAGTAAAAAACACCAACAGTTATAACTAGAAACTAGCTAATCATATCGATTATATTCTTGTAAATGGAAGTCCACAGTAGAACAATAAAAATACATTGCTCGCCCAGTCTCAACCAATAAACATTGTTAGTAAGTCCCAATTGATGCTTCATGATTTGGAGTGTGAAGTGGAGAGTAGGGATTTACCATCTCTCTTCTCACCTTTCACGTGTTTGGTTACAAAACATGAATTTGAGAAAAGTACGTAAGCTGAAGTGACATGAACATAAAATCTACTCATGTGAAATCCGAATTTTGACATCAGAAGAAAATTTACAAATTTGGTTCTCCGAAATAAAAAAATCCTGGGTTTATTCTTTTATTTATTAAATTACTATTTTTTATCAATTATTAATTATATATGAACTACAAAAAATTATACCTATCGATTCACTTCAACCACAATTCAAACATCCAAATTTAGAATTGTTTACTTCTAACATCAACTTCTTCAAAGCATCTAAATGAAGAAAGTAAAAAAAAAAAAAAATGCGTACACAATGCATACATAAAATATTAAATTTTAAATTTTTTCTATTTTGCTACACTTTGGCGAAGAATCACTTAGTTTAGTGATTCTAAACTAAGACAAAAAAAAAAACTAAAAAGAAGAAAAAGAAGAAACTTTAGTTAACATTTTTTAAGTGGTTACCTCTAATTAAATAATTGATCGAATCTAAAAATAATTTGATTCATGATAATTGAGGATTATATATTTGTATTGTTCCAATAGAATCACTCTTACAAGCGTTTAAATGATTTCTTATAATTTTTTTGATTTTCTAATAATATGAAAACTAACTTAATAAATGTTACTCAATCTACAATTTTATTTTCTTCTTGCTTGGATAGATGGATTGAAGCAATTTTTTTTTTTTAGGTCTGGTTGGTAAATATAAAGTGGGCATGAACTTTATCTACTGTTTAGTTCGATATGAAAGTAGAGTTTGCGAGTTGTGGTTCTGATATTTCTACTTAATGTCCCTTTTATTTTGAGTCGCTCTTCGACACTCTTCTCCATAGTTGACGGAGTCAATTTTTAAATATTATTGTAGCCATTTTTGCAATGATAACTAGGAATTAATGCATTACCTACTGTTTTTTTCCAAGTAAATAGTTGACCTCTAAATATCTTTCTTATTTAATAATTTATCTTTCTTGATCATGTCCCAATCTCCACTAAAAAATTAAACAAAAAATAATTACTTCACTCGACCCATGCACAAGCAAGTGTACCCTACTACGCTTTACCAGGCCGCCAAACTACTACTAACCTAATGCTATAAATAACCCCCTTCCCTCGCTCGATATCATCGTCACACAAAAATTCGATACCACGCACCGATCAATGGCGCGGATCTTCCCGAACTTTCCGGCGGTCTTGACGGCGCCAGATTCCGGAGATCATACGACGGATGCGGCGGCGGAGACGATGACAGTGTGGAGGAAGTCGCTGCTCTTCAACTGCAAGGGCTTCGCGGTGTTCGACTCGAAGGGGGACCTGCGATTCCGAGTCGACAATTATTCGGCGAGGAGCAGCGGCGGAGAGATCATCCTCATGGACCCCTCGGGAATATCTCTACTCACTATCCGGCGAAAGGTGAATTTTATATTTTTCTAGGGTTTAATTTGAAAATTTGTCGATCCAGGCTTTTTTTTAGGGTTTTATTTGATTATTTGATCGATGCAGAGGTTGAGTCTTGGCGAGAGCTGGCTGATCTACGACGGAGAGGAGGTCGAGGAACCTCGACTCTCGGTCAGGAAGCACGTGAGCCTGTTCGGTTCCGTCGAGCTCGCTCACGTGACCCCCTGCGGGTTCCAGAGCCATTTGGAGTCGTACTCGGTGGAGGGGTCGTACTCGCGGAAGAAGTGTGCGATATACGATTCCCGGCGTCGGGCGATGGCGGAGGTCGTGAGGAAGGAGGCGGCGCCAGGGGTTGCTCTCGGGGGCGACGTGTTCCGTCTCGGCGTGCAGCCGGAGCTTGAGCCGGCCTTCGCGATGGCGGTGGTTGTCATATTGGACCAGATGTATGGATCGTGAATCTGCCACCGACCGACCGATCGTTTGTAAGTTTGGGTTGGATCGTCTCATTCTCGAGCAGGGACGGACATCGATTGCTTCTTCGAGACGAACGAGAGTTGCAAATTGAGCTTCGGCTGGAGAACCGAAGCCGGTGGCACTGAGCCCAAAATGAAATAGCAACAAGAGATGATGATGCATGGGACGCAATGTGCCCCACGCGACGTCAACCGTGGTCGCAACGTCATAGCCTGCCAGTCTCATCCGTCCGTTCTCGAGGTCGGCAGCTATATATTGGGGCAAAAAACTTGTATGTACCCTTTTTTGCATGTATATCTATAGGAAGTACATATACTAGTCATTTTCTCTTTCTACTGTGTGTGTTTTTTATACACGTTGTTTATTTATGGCTACTTAAATGCAATTCTACGAAAATTTTATTGAAGTGATGATTGGTTGGGGCCTGGAGAATTATGGCATAAAGTATAAAGTTTTTGGGTTTAGAAATTTAAGTTTATGCCTACATGTGATCAAGAACAATTCTAGCCGTCGATCTAACTGACACTCCAAAATAGAGATCTAAATGTAAATTTTGTCATTCAGTGTGATGGCTGAAACCTTGATAGAAGTAAACAACATTGTCACAAGTCTCATTTTCGATTGGTCGTGACAAAACTAAATAATCAAAATCATATGATCCTTACATATTGTCATACAATTCTTACATATTTTTCGATTTAGTTTTAGGATCTCGTATAATATTCAAAGTATGCGATTGTCTCCATTTTGAACTGTCAGTCAAATCAACTATTAGAACGTAACTCAAATCATATTCTAGACAATATGGAGACATAAATACAATTTTTAACATTATACCAGCCTATAAAACTAAATAATCCTAGAGATTATCTGACATTAATTGTTTGTTCAAATTTTACTCAAAAGACGGTACACATAAAGGCAATGCTAGAGGGACACCAAAATTTGATCGTATTTTGCAGACACTATGGTGTGGCAGCATATGTGTTGATCAATGCCTATGACCATCATATTAATTTTGTCATCACATAACTGTCATATCATGTTGTCAACAATTATATACGGTGCTAGTTGTCTTTCTCTTCCAATTTGGCAAATTTTAAAAACCTTTTCAAGTATCTTGATGACTTTCAGCTTGTTCTCTAGTACACTAGACTTTCAACTTAATTAAAATAACTTTATTAATTTAGGGCAAAAAGTGGCGGTCAATGGTGGAGTCACCGGCTCCAGTCCACCTATTTTTTATTATTTTTATTTTTTTATACATGTCGGTCTACATCAAGTTTCTTATCCAAAATGTGTCACGACTCGCACCCGGATATTCGGGCACGAGTACGTGGGTACGTCCAGCCTACGCCGCAGTGTCGGCGGTAGTACGCTGTCTAGGTCATAGTCCCAGGTAATTTAAAATCTATCTCATCCACAGTAAAGTAAATAGACAAGGAAAATAACAGGAAATAGGAATGCTAAGATTTCATAGATTAAATTGTGATATACAAATCCATGGTTTAATACAGAATCCAGAAGATAAATCGGGGACAAACCCGATTGCTGTGCTGAAAGAAAATACTAGCTAACTGGCTGACTACTCCTCAAAAGTAGTCTCCTGAGTAGGAACAGGCTCCTCGAATGTATCATCTGCTACCTCATAGGGGCCATAAAAGGTGGGGGCAAAGTTCTCATCATCGCCTAAATCAACGGATCCAGTCAGGAAAGGAGCAAAGTACACAATGCACAACAAGATTAAACTAAATATTTATGACAAGTAGAAAAGAAACTATATAAGTATCATGATGAGAATATGCATAATAAATAGTAAAAATTAACTGAGAATTAAATGCTATAAATCAGGACTATAAGTAAAACAGGATTAATTGCTATAAACCAGGACAGGAAAATGTAACTGTGACAAGACAACAGGAACTGCAACAAGACAAGAACTATTGTGTGTGAACTTGTGTGTTTAGAATACATAGTTGGCATGTAGGGGCTTATAAGGCTAATCCGGCCGTCATAGACGGCTATCAGACAGGAATAATCGAGATCCGGCTGATGGTACAGTCGTGTGTCAACAACTATCAGTCACGGCAGGGGGAAGGGTAAACTACATGCCTTCTAGTATTCTCTCACCCGACACGAAAAGCAAGACATGAACTCCAGTATTCAAGACATGAAATCCAGTAATCAAGACATGAAATCCAGATTCTAACACTACGTGTAAACATCCAATGGTACTAGTAGAGCAAGGAATTAATTATCACAATATAAAGAATAAACTTGAAGTGCAGGTACTTGCCTGATGTTTGGATCCAATTACAGTTATGTCTCGGGAAAATTTTCAGAGATGAGTCCGGATGCTGAAATAAACGTTGCCATCATGCTCATAAGATATCAAATAGCTAGAAACGCCTATCCTTGAGTCCAATTTGGAGACAAGGGCAAAAATGGTAATTTCGGGTCAAAACGGGATCCGCATGTGGGCCCGCTTTGCACCGAAAAACGTGTCATGGTCAAAGATCTCCAAATTTACCAAATTTAGTGTCAACAGGTCAAAAACGATGATACGAACCCAACGGAACTTCCAGAATTGGATTCCGATGAGCCGATCACAAAATCGCCGGTCGAGCGGGACCTGGGGGCCCACGACACGCGATTTCGTCAACGTTCTCAGAATCGAACCAAACTTGGGTCACAGGACCAGCGTATCGCTACGAGTCCGATGGCGCAAGTTTTGTTTCGATCCGACGTGTACACAGAAAGTTAGAGCTTGATTCAGAAAAGTCGGATACGGGGCGTTGTCCGCGGATACGCGTTGATCCCGGTGTGCACGCACACCCGAATCGACTTCTGCGAAATCCCACACGTCCGTATCAACGACGCTCACGTATCTGTGAAGACCGCGCGCGACCAAGTCGTCCCGTTTGGCGGGGCGTACCCAGTTCCGGGGTGAATCGGGTCGTTGTTTTTCCTGTTTTTGGATTGCGGTGTGCGATCACCACAGGACGCGATGCCCCGAGCGGTTTGTCCGGGCACCGAGAGGGTCATACAGGCTTCGCAACGCAATTTACGGAATCGAAAACAGAGCTACGAGCAAGAAGATATGAGTACCTGAACATGGCTCAAAAACCGGGGGTTCACCGTGTCCGACACGACATAGGACACTGTGTCCCGTGTCCACTGCCGTGTCCGAGTCGAATTTGGGAATTAGGGTTAGGGTTCAGGGGATTCCGGTGAGGGAAGGCCGGCCGGAGGAAGGCTGGGCTGGAGGCCAGGGCGGCTCGGAGCGGAGGGGCGGCCGGAGGCGGCTGCTCGAAGCGACGGCGGGCAGCTCACGGCGGAGCGGGGTGGCGGAGCCGCTGCTGTCGGCTGCTGCTCGTGCTCGTCGTGGCCGGAGGCAGGCGGAGGAGAGGGGAGGAAGAAGGAGGAGTTGCAGCGGCGGAACGTCGTCGACGGCGGCTGGCAGCGGTGGCGGCAGGCGGTTCACGGCGAGGTCAGGGGAGGTGACCGTGGCCGGAGGGGAGAAAGGGGAGGGGATTTAATAGAGGAGGGAGGAGGTCGGGGAGGCCGGCCAAGGCGGCGAGGGCCGCGGGGTCGTGGTGGCCGGGGAGTGCGGGGCGCTGGCCGGGCGGAGCGGCGGGCGGCGCGGCCGGCGGAAGCGGGGAACGGGTGACTGGGTCAGGGAGGGGAGAGGGTCATCGGGTTTGGGTCGGGTCGGGTTCGGTCGGGCGGACCCGATCCGACCCGCTAGCAGCTGGCGGGCTGGGTTTGGGCCCAATGGGTTGATGGGCCGGTTTACGGGCTGGGTTTGGGCCGAAATTTATAAAAACAAATAATAATAATAATAAATAATAAATAATTAAACAATAATAAATAATTAAATAATAGTTTTTATATGATTTAAAATAGGTCCGAGGTCCAATAAATTTCAGGAAAATTACCCTAAGTCCAGTTTTCCATTTTACACCCAAAAATATTATTTTCATAATATTTTAATATTATTTATTAACAATTAAAAAAATCATTTAATAATTAAAATCCTGATTTTAATTACAGAAAATTCCCAGAAAATTCCAGAAAATTGTGAAAAAAATCCAATTTAAAAATTCTTGCAAAATCAGGGGGTTTACAAAATGTCAGCACATACAAGTCCACAAAAGTCCACAATCCAGTTTTTTTTTTTTTTTTTTTTAATTTCTATCTCTCCTCACTCTCCCACTATTCCACGTACACTATACAGTAAAAAATAATATACACTGTAAATTATTTCTTTCCCAGAACCTCGCTATAAAGCAACCTTCCCCCAATCCTCTCTCCACGTACGAACACTCATCTCTCTCTCTCTCTCTCTCTCTCTCTCTCTCTCTCTCTCTGTGTGTGTGTGTGTATAACTCGCGTTCTCTCATCTCCTTCATCTTCAACCGAAACCTTCCATCATAACCGAGACTGCGTCATCATCGTCGGAATACAACGACAACCGAAAGAGCAGCGTCAAGTCCTACCGTCGGCACTTCTCTCGCCATCCGAACCTCCGCACCCTAGACGAGTTCTGTCATATCACGGATCCTCTGTTGATATTGAAAGAGGATACCAAAGGCTCTCAGTATTCGAATTTATGCCTAAAAGTGTCTACTTGGTAAACTAAATATTTTTTGTCAGGTTCTTATTTTTCTAGTATGTTGTACACGGTCACACGGTTCTACATTGGCCAAGCACGGTGGGTATGAACACAATGAGATATCGACATGACGATATTGACATAACATTCATTTTGTTAAAAATTTATAATATTTTAAATTCAGTCCGGACAAACCAAAATTCTGGTTCTGTTCTTGATCTCGGTGTAAGGGTTTCTAAGAGAAATTTAAAAGGTGCTAAGATATTTAAGATTGAGATGGAATAGATGAAGTATTTCATTTTGTAATCAGGAAGCACGAAACTTCGTAGATCCAAAAAAAAAAAAAAATGCTTAGTTTATTAGTAAACGGCTAGCTCCGTAACTAGAGAAGAAAGAAATGGAAGTCGACAGTAATGAAGAACTTGCAATTGGTAGAAATGCGTTAGTTTGTGTGTGCAATAGGCAGAAAGGATAAGAGTAGGAAAGAAAAAAATGAATTACGTACAAACGGAGTGGAGAACAAATGTCTGATAAATTTTGTCCTATTATTTTGTTAACGTGCAGCTTTCGTGGACAACAAGCAACAGCTAGAAATTCAAGCTACAACGCTATCGCATAATCAACAGCTTCATCCACAGTATAAACGCGAAGTCAGAATTAGAAGATTGTGAGTGCTGGCAAATCTTCCTTCTCTCCTTTAACGAGTTAGCCCCTTGATGATTGCTGTCGATAACCTGTTTTTTGATTATGAGAGGAAGGCTCATCACAACTTACCATTCTACTTGGCAAATGTGATGTCACCGAAGCATGCATAAGTACTCATGATAAGATTTGGAAATAGTACCACACACGAACGTACACACCACCTCTTCCACCGAGACACGAATTCCGCTCATCTAGGTCACATGCATCGTTCTTACTGATAGTCTAGAGATCATTTGCTATATATATAATAAGATTCCATACATAATGTAAACAAAAAAGCAACAAAAGTAAAATAAAAAATATACCTCCAACATGATTTGAACTGTAAACCTCTTATAAGCAAATTTGATGTAATAACTATTACACTACAATTACTCTGTGATAAGAAGGACCCATGGAGTCCTGACTGGTCATCATGTCCGCCCTGAACCAAGGCCGGCCCTATATATATATATATATATATATATATATATATATATATGTGACGTTTAGCCTAACGGTTAAGACCGATGCATCTGGACGGGGAGGTCATGATGGGTTCGAGCCCCCCCGTTGTCAATTAATTTTCCTTTAGGAGAATTAATGGTGGAGCGGTGGTTGGGTGCGGTCCGGACGGTGCGCGAATGCGATGCGGGTGCATGTGTAGTGCTGGTGGATCTGGTACGGCGCGATGCGGTGCGACTACAACTACGTGAGGCTTTCGTGCTCCTTCGGGCTGGGTGTGACCTTCTGACTAGTCATATTCTTTTTATCACCCCCTATCAATGTCATGGCTTATCTATCACCGTATAGAATGAGAAATGGTTGTGGAAAATGGACGTATAGGCGGCTCCATGGTTGGCTGCTTCGTTTTTTCCCTGTTCTATACAATTATTGAAGTGTGAAGACCAGTTTAAGTCATTGGTGTAACGTGCATGCATGTAGTCTAAAAGTGAAAGCAAGCCCCTTTTGTAGAGCACTTGCCATTTGACTTGGTAGGTTAGTGATCGATCATGGATATATAGTGTGATTCTCAGCAGCAGCTAGTTTTTTAAACATGCATGGTAATATATATGGACCATGGTGCATCAAGTCCGGCCACTTTATTCCGACTGTGTAAGTGGAAGATTAATTAATCAACTGTATTAACGTCTTTAGATGTCTCTTTTGTCTGTTTATAAACTTAATTCTCCCTTGCGCATTGACAACTCGATTGGAAGAAAAAGTGAGAACCAAATCGAATCGAATTATTATTATGAGTTTAGCTGTAACATATATAATAGCTAGCTCCAAGGGAGTTTTCATGGCCGAATTCTAACCTGTTGTAATAATAAGATCATATGGTTTCATCATTCATGGCTATAGGTGCCAAATACATGGGCTGGGGCACATGACAGACCCCAACGAAGCAAAGCTGATGTGCATTATGTGATATATAATTGAAGCCCTGCAGGTTGGAAAGGAAGGAACACATGATGAAAGTGCATGGTTGCGCGAGACATATTGTAGCCACCTCTGTCTGATAGCTCACTTCAAGATTTAATGTGGGCCAGGCGGCCAATAACCCTTCTTGGGACAACCCAGCCCAACGGTCCACCCGGCCCGAAATTTTTCAAAGGTTGGACTGGATTTGCTTCCTCAAGCCCGGCCCGATTCAACTGACTCAAAATTTGGAATATATCTCTATCTCTACTATTATAATAAAGTTTCAAAACGGCTCAAAAGTGAGCCGTCTAAGCCGTATGTCAATACTCTATCAAATATTTAAAAAAAATTAAAAATTTAACTTTCGCACTTATCTCTAGCCTGGCCGATTTTTTTTTTTTACTTTTTAAAAACAAAACCGGTATTTTTAAAAAACAAAACTGGAAGATAAAATTTATAAAAATTACGGAACATAAAATCTCTGCAGCTGCTGTTGGTGCTGCTGCTCCCTGGTGCAGCTCCTCCCCTCTACTATTATAATGAGACTTCAAAACGACTAAAAAGTGAGCCGTCTAAGCCGTATGTCAATACTCCATCAAATATTTTAAAAAAATTAAAACAAAACTTGTATTTTTTTTAAAATAAAACTGGAACATAAAATTTAAAATCATTATAACTACTTATAGTAGCCCCACAAAATCTCAATATTTAAATTTAATTCAAGTACATGGAATTATCTAACTAAACACATATTCACATTGTAAAAACATATATATATATATATATATATATATATATATATATATATATATACATATATATATATATATATATATATATATATATATAATAAGTTAATTAAAATATATTCAAATTATATTTAAAATATTTTAAAATATTTAAATTTTTATATAAATTTTCAATAATTTTGTTTTTCAAGTTGAGATGACTAGTATATATATGCTAGTCAAGGTTATTACTTTAATTTTTCGAGAGGACCTTGATATATATATATATATATATATATATATATATATATATATATATATATATATATATATATATATATATAAGGCTTAGAATCGACTCAAAATTGAGCCATCTAAGCCGTTTGTAAATACTCCATCCTATTTATAAAAAAAATGCCAAAAAACTAATTTTTCCCTTTTCTTCCGCATAAATAAATTTTAAAAACTAAATTTAAAACTGTTTTAAAACTAATTTTATGAATTAATTTAAAGGTAGGAAAATATCAGAAAAATTTAAAAATTTAACAAATCTTAATTCAAAATATTTAAATATTTTAACTATTTTTTCAACAATATCATAAAAATATATATTTTACGTGCATTTGTGAATTTACTAGTACTTTTATAATGAGGCTTAAAAACGGTTTAAAAATTGAGTCGTCTAATCCGGTTGTGTTATAACGTGGGTTACTAAATGGTTGGATTTTCACTTTGTATTTTAGGCCCACATTGGTTAGATATTAGTATTACACCTTCATTGGGTTGTGTAAATAAGGCATTTGCCTTCCACTAAGTGATTACACCAATAAGATATCTTCTCTCCTATTTTTTTTCTTCATTCGTTTACGTTTATTCAAACACGTTATCAATACGAAGCTCTAATGGGAGAAAATAAGCGAGAACATCTCAATGAAGCCGCCATTTGCGGATTCTCCACTTCGGTAATATGTATGATTATTTATGTTTATGTTTTTCTGTATATGGATACCCTAGGCGCATCCTGATATTGATGTTTATACATCCCTTGGCATACCACTAGGGAAAATGAAATAATTTTTATTCATTCATCTCACTTCTTTTAGTAAACTCTGATAGCACTCTGATGTTAATCGCATATAGATCTCTCGGAGAGAACTCTGAAATTTTTCTTTATTTCTTTTATATATGTTAATACATTTAGATCAAAACCATCAGAGATCTGATGACCATGAACATGAATTTTTTGGTCTATATATATATATGACTTCTGGAACATCATTATTCGAAGCATACCATATGTGGTATTTTTGAAAGACTTCTTGAACATAATCATTGTTCGAAGGATACCATGAACATCTAGTGTTTGGTATTTGCCTACGACTTCTGGAACATCATTGTTCGAAGCATATCATGAACAAGATTTGTTTGGTATAAATAGACTTATGAAACATCATTGTTTGAAGCATACACCATGAACATGAATTGCTTGGTAATTTACCAAGCTCTTATGTTAACTTGTTATTATTTATCTTGTACATCAATATGTCGAGCCTCACAAAGTATGATTTCAAGCCTCTAAACTTAGAAGGCTAGAACTTTCTCAACTGGAGATTGGATGCTGAATTGCACCTTCAAGCCAAAAGCTTAGGTGACACAATTGTGGCTGATAAGCCAATATCTGCACAAGATAAAGCGAAGGCTTTAATTTTTCTATGACATCATATTCATGATGATCTCAAGGCTGAGTACTTAACAGTCAAGGACCCCTTGGTGCTATGAAATTCTCTAGCTGAGAGATATGATCACCAAAAAATGGTCATACTACCAGGTGCACTTCATGATTGGCTCAATCTACATTTCCAAGATTAAAAGACATTTGCAGCCTAAAATTCAGCTATGTTCAGGATTACTTCACAATTGAAGTTATGTGGTGAAGAATTTACAGAGCATTCCATGCTAGAGAAAACGTTTACCATATTTTATGCGACTAATATGACCCTACAACAGATGTATAGAGAGAGAAATTTTAAGAAGTATTCCGAACTCAATTCTGTCTTACTCGTGGCAAAAAAAAAAGAGTAATTAATCAAAAACCACACTAGTAGACCAACTGGGTCTGCACCAATTCCAGCTGAAGTGAATGTGACTATTGCTCAAAAAAATGTGACCAATACTAGGGGTCAAAAAAATTACAGAGGTAGAGGATATGGATGTCGTAGAAGCCAAAATAATGGCTACAATCCGGGTCCAAGGAACAATACACAGTTCAAAAATAAGAAATTTAATCCTCGAAGAAATAATGTCCAAATTCTCAATCAAGCTGCTCCAACTGATATTTGCAAACGTTGTGGAAGAGCTGGTCATTGGATGCGAAACTGTCGCACCTCACAAAAGAAAGTGGAAGAGTATGAAGCCTCAAAGGGTGTGGAGACTAATCTCATTGAGGGTACAATACACATGGATTTTAATGATTTCTTCCAAGATAAGGATAGAAACGCAATTTCGGAAGACCAGTTCAGCGCCCTGATAGGCGAAGTCAATGAATAGTTATTGTATGGTTATCTAAGTTTATTTACTTTCCACTTTTAATAAATTGGTCATTATATGATCAATAGTCTAGGTAGTTTACTTTCTTTGAAGCAGTTTCATTTAGATTTAGATCAAGTTATATAAATTGGCAATATGCCAAGTTTAACCATTTTGTATCATATTAATATATTATTAATTTTTCTTTTAAAAGGTATAGATAATGATGATGGCATATGCTTGATAGATAGTTCAAAAATTTATACTATATTAAAAACTTGGAAGTTTTTCACACATATGCCTAAAACACTGCCAATGTGACCACCATTGCTGGACTCGTGCAGATTATAGAAGGTTATGATAAGGTCGATGTTGTGTTAACAAATGGAACACACTTAGTCATTCGAAATACATTATTATCAAGTAGATCTAATAGAAATATACTCATCTTTAGATATATTCGAATGAACGAGTTTCATATTGAAACCATGAACGATCATAGCAAAGAGTATCTTTGTATCACCTCTAATATTGGAAGCAATAAGCTCACATTAGAAAAGTACAAGTTAATCTCCTCGGGACTATATCAAACTACTCTGAAGGTAGTAGAATCTCACCCCATCAGTAGCAAAAGGATAAAGGACCCAAGGAATCTAATCCTTTGGCATGACAGATTGGGTCATCCAGGATTGACTATGTTGAGAAAGGTCATCAACAATACCAATGAGCATAATTTATCATACCAAAGTCTTTATTTTTCTACTGAATATTTGTGTGTAGCTTGTTCACAGGGTAAACTCATTACATGACCTTAACTTCTCAAAATAGCTTCTGAATCACCAACATTCCTTCAGAGAATACAAGGTGATATTTGCGGACCAATTAATCCTGCTAACGTACCTTTCAGGTATTTTATGGTTCTCATAGATGCTTCTAGTCGATGGTCAAATATTTTCTTACTCTCATCTAGAAATTTTGCCTTCTCCAATGTAGTGCCACACTCCGCGTTGGCACTGTGTACAAGAGATATCGGTTTGCTGACTCAAAAAGAAAACCTTCTTGAAGAGCTCATTGTTGAAACAGAAGATGATTGATCTAGGTAAGTGGGCATAAGTTCATTCTCTGATTCTTACACGCCTTAATAATGAATCTGAGTTTTATAATGCATGTTGCTAAGAAGATTATTGTTTTCGTTGCATGAATAATAGAACTGCATGCTTAGCTAGAACTTGAATGCTTGTCCATAGTAGAACCTTGCCATGCTTATAAGAAGAATAAGGGATAGCTTGAACATGTTTCCTTATCGCTTGTGTATTGATAGAACTACTTCGTGCTTGAACTTGAACAGAGAGATGGCTGCTAGTCCGCACAGAGATAGAAGAGATGGATAGATAGTCTGCTTGATCTTGATCATCTGCATCATAGAGTTTATTTGATAGTGTTTCATACATTTGCATTAATCGGACAATGGTTATTAATGAAGAGCTGAACCTTGGTCCTGGCTACTAATTTGAGCATATTTTAGTGAGAAAAAATCATGAGTCACAGCTGCTAATAACATCAGATAAAGGAATCATTAGTTAGTTGGATTACCGCTACTGATCCTGAGTTTTTCAGGGACCGACATCATATAGATAATTCATCTTGTTTTCTTGATAGAAGGATAGTTCCTAGATGCTGCATTGTCCCTAGAGTCTTTGAGTATAGCTCATGAGACACGCTGCGCACACCTTGATTGTATAAGAATCGGCTTATCTTGTGTGCTTGAATGATTCGAACATGAACTCTGATGTCACGTCCCAGTCCCAAAAGTACATGGAGCCAGGCCACGTGGCATTGGCCAGCTGACATGTCACTAAGGGATTACCCAATTTAATGGACCCAAAGTGATGTGCTACGCTGTCCTAAAAATACTATAAGTTTAATACAGGTAAATCTATCTCATCCACAAAATATATCAATGAATATGGGAATAAGTGCTGAATATATATAATGCTGAGCCTGAATGTCATAGTACAAAATCTGGTGGGAACAAACCCACTATAAAAGATAATAATAGTACTAAAATAAGATAGACTAGAGTGACATCTTTCTAGGTTATAGCTCCAGCTCCAGGTGCTCTAAAAGTTCAGGCAGACTCTGTGGACAGCTCTTCTAGCTCCTCCTCAGTAGCATATCTGGTCTCCTGTCCAGGCCCATATACCGTGGGGTAGAAGGCCTCATCTAAACCTGGCAGGGAACCAGGTCCTTAGTGGGACATAACAAGATACATAAAACACATGCCATGTATAAATACTGAATAAAGTAAATAAATATGTGCTATCCATCTAGTGAATGTAATGTAAAGACAACCTAGGTACGTATGGGTAGGCGTAGGCATAACGGCCAGCATCCTATAGAGTGTGGTATCTGCAACGTCCGTCATTCCGAAGAATGAGGTATCTGAATATAAACAACATCCACACTCTAAGGAATGTGGTATCTGCAAGTATATATAACGTCCATATCACTCCGAAGAGTGCGGTATCTGCAATAAAGAAGTTGGGTGTCCCATACGCCTACTGTCACGACCCGATCCCAATAATCTGGGTCCAGTCGGATCATGCCCAGCCTGCACCGTTGTGAGACGGCGGCAGTAAGCTGTATCAATCCATAGTAACACACAGACATCCAGAATACATGAAGGAAATTCAATTTTTATTTATTGCTAAGTCTGAGAGAGAAATTCATTTACAATCAAAGATCAAACAAAACATGGTCCAGGGTTATTACTTCAACCCTGATTATTACAATTTGGAAACAAAAGGGGAAACACTAAACATCGGCCTCCTGGCTAGGTTCAGCTAGGGCTTCAGAACTCTGGTCCGGACCATAAAAGGTGTCATACTCATCATCGTCACCGCAATCACCTAAAATTGTTGATCTCCAGTCAGGAGGGAGCAAGAACATATATCCAATTCCAGCATCTTAACGATAATTAAAATGATGCAATGAAATAGTGTTGAACAATATTTATATTTTTGTATGCAACAAATATGAGACAAGAACAGTAAATGTCGATGAAGCAATGATGACAAACTACAATCACTAAAGTGTTTTGAGAAAGGTAGCATCCCGTGGCCGGCTGGGGTTGGAGGCAATCTGTGTTCGCGTGAACACGGTGCGGCGTCAGTCCAGTGAGGTTGGACTTCAGCTATCCACAATGAGGCAATAAGGGGGCTTTGACCACGGGTGCTAACTTTTACTCCCCAGTTCCCAAGGCAATAGTCAATGAGTCAATGAGTCAATCAATCAATCAATCAGTCAATCAGTCGGTTCCGTGAAATCAAGTGTCATCTCAATATATCTATATGACATGCAACATATTTAATTACAACTAAAATACCAGTTTTGAATTATATGAAACTTGCCTGGAGTTGGTTTGGTGACGCGAGTGAGAAGTCGCGACGGTCTTACCCTTAGTTACAGGGACCTACAATCATTAATAATCTGATTTTAGAATTAAGTCAGAGGGTTTTAATCTGACTTGATTAGTTAACTAAGTTAATGATTTAAATCCAACGATCGAAAAATAGTAATAATTTGTGATAGTAATTTAGTAAACAAAACCCTTTTTAAATAAAACTTATTTATTTTATCGTAGAAAATATTTTTATGGTAAAATATCGTTTTGTTTCTGGTAGGATAGAATAGGAAAGAATGATTATAATAAAATAATATAGTTTTGTTTTTTAGCAATTAATTTATTTCTAATAATCTAGGTTTAGGGGAAAATATTACTAAGTTTTTATTTTGGTAATATTATAAATCAATTTGTAAGAGAATATTATTTTTGAAAAACTTATTTAAATACTAACGTATTATAGATACTAGAAATCATTTCAGAATTAATTATTACCTAATTAGTATTTAAATACTGGAATTATTTAGGAAATTATCTATTAAATAATTACTAATTAGTATTTAAATACTGGAATTATTTAGGAAATTATCTATTAAGTAATTACCAATTTACGTAATATATAATAAGGTTTTTATTTTATTATATATATATATAATTAATGTACGTATTGGGGATCGTTGTATTAAATCGTAAATTAGCTAACAATCAAGACTAACAAATCACAAATCTACTAAATAACCATAATCTATAAATTCTAACTATCCCGGGATTGACAGAGCTTTATTCTGTCAGTCCCGGTCGGACAGGGCAGCGGCTTGGAAAGGACAGTGCATCTGATAGGGGCACCTACCGGGAACTGATGGAGGAGCACCGAGGGGAGGCCTCGGACTCGGGGTCGGGGTATTACGAGTCTGATACGCGATTCTGAGTCCGTATCGTGTCCTGGACGCGTGTCCTGGCTCGAATCCGCGTCTGGGTCGTGTCCGCGGCGTGTCCGGGCTCGCTGGAGATCACCGGAGGCGGGTCGAGCGTCGGCGAGGTCACGGCGGGCTGCGGCGAGGGGCGGCGAGGTCACGGCGGGCTGCGGCGAGGGGCGGCGAGGTCACGGCGGGCTGCGGCGAGGGAAATGCCGCGGGAGGAGAAGGAAAGGGGAGAGGAGGAGGTGGAGGAGCTCTGGAGGAGGTTCGTCGGCGGGTCTGGGGGTCGTCGCAGGTGACGGAGGCGGCTCGCCGGCCGGAGGGTGGCCGTGAAAAATGGATCTAGGGTTAGGGTTTGCGGTTTGGGGGGAGAAGAGGCCGGAGAAGGGGGTATTTATAGGGGGTTCGAGGGGCTCAGCCGGGGTCGACGTGGCCGTCGAAGGAGGAGGCGGACGTGGGGGCGTGGACGCGCGCGTTTAGCGGCGACGGCGGCGGGATCGCAGCGTCGTGGGGAGCGGGTGACCGGGGTGACAGCCAACGGGTCCGGGTCGGGCGCGGATCCGGGCGAGCGGACCCGCCCGACCCGCTAAGTTAGAGGGCTGGGTTGGGCTGAAGGTTGGGCTCGGCCCACTGGGCCGGGCCCGAGAAAAATAAAAATAAAACAAATAATAATAATAATAATAATAAATATAATAAATAATAACAGAAATAATTAATTAATTATAAAAATAGTTTTTAGGCTTTTAAAAATAGGTCTGAGGCCCAATAAAATCCCAGAAAAATTACCCTAAGTCTGGTTTTCTGTTTTACACCCAAAAATGTTATTTTCTTGATATTTTAATACTATTTATTAACAATTAAAAATCCTTTATTAATTGAAAACATTGATTTTAATTACAGAAAATTCCCGAAAATTTCCAGAAAATTGGGAAAAATCCAAGATTTAATAATTTGAAAAATTCAGGGGGTTTACAACCTACCCAACTTATAGAAATTTCGTCCTCGAAATTTACTACAATTGAAGGGAGAACAAAAGTAAACATGCTTTAAAACAGATGAGGGTACTTCTGCCTCATCTCAGCCTCTCGTTCCCAGGTGGATTCGCCTGGGGAGTGGTGGAGCCACTGAACTTTGACCAGTGGAATCACGGTGTTCCGCAACTGCTTTTCCATACGGTCTATGATCCTCACTGGCTGCTCTGGTACTGTAAGACTTGGCCCAATCTCCAACTCCGAATGATCCAGGATGTGGCTCGGGTCCGGAATGTAACGCCTCAGCTGCGATACATGGAAAACGTTGTGCACGCCTTCAAGATTAGGTGGTAACGCCACTCTGTATGCCACCTCTCCAACTCTGCTCAATATCTCGAATGGGCCGATATACCTGGGACTAAGTTTCCCAGCTCTGCCAAAACGGATAGTTCCTCTGGTGGGGGAGATCTTGACGAAGACGCTATCACCTGCTTCGAACTCCACAAGTCGGCGACGGCTGTCCGCCCAATGTTTCTGACGATCTTGAGCCACCCGAAGTCTGTCTCTGATCACCTTGACTTTTTCAGCCGCATCTGTAATCATCTCAGGTCCCAGCATGACTCGTTCTCCTACGTCGTCCCAAGCCAAGGGAGTGCGGCAGCGACGTCCATACAGAGCCTCAAAAGGAGTCATGCGGATGCTGGCCTGGTAGCTGTTGTTGTAAGCAAACTCTACCAAGTGTAGGTGGTCCTCCCATGATCCTCCAAAATCCAGGACGCAAGATCTCAGCATATCCTCTAACGTCTGGATGGTTCTCTCTGACTGTCCGTCAGTTTGTGGGTGATACGCAGTGCTGAACTTCAGTTGGGTCCCCAGACTCTCTTGCAAGCTCTTCCAGAAGTGAGAAGTAAAGCGGCTGTCTCGGTCTGATACAATGCTCACAGGAACTCCATGTATCCGGACGATTTGCCTCATGTATAGGGCAGCTAACTTCTCGGTGGATAAACCAACCTTGAAGGGAATGAAGTGGGCAGACTTAGTCAATCTGTCTACGATCACCCAAATAGCGTCCTTCCCTCCTTGGGATCGAGGCAATCCTGACACAAAATCCATAGTGATGTGCTCCCATTTCCATTCTGGAATGGGCAGTGGCTGAAGAAGTCCTGCTGGTCTTTGTCTATCTGCTTTCACCTGCTGACAGATCAAGCATCTGCCAACGAATTTTGAGACATCCTTCTTCATTCCATACCACCATACGTGCTCCCGTATATCTCGGTACATCTTATTTGCTCCAGGGTGGATGGAATACTGTGAGTGATGCGCTTCCTGCATCAGCTGTTCCCTCAATTCACCAGCAGGTACACAAAGTCTGGTGCCATTCCTCAGTGTTCCGTCGTCTGAAATAGAGAATCCCTCCAGTGTGCCAGCTAACACCTGGTCCCTGAGCTTGCACAATACTCCGTCCTCGAATTGAGTTTCCTTGATTTTGTCCATCAAGCTAGATTGTACTTGCAAATGCATCATGGGGAAGTCAACGCCGGGTACTATTGCTTCCCGTCCAAGCTTCTTCATTTCCTCTGCAGGCAATACGAGTTCTAAACCCAGCTTTTCCATGTCCTCCAGTAGGTACCGATCTGTCGTCAAGAACATCGCCATCGGATATCGACTAAGTGCGTCGGCGACCACATTAGCCTTTCCGGGATGGTACTGCAGGCTGATATCAAAGTCCTTCATGAGCTCCAACCATCGTCTCTGACGCATGTTGAGCTCCTTCTGTGTAAAGACATACTTGAGACTTTTGTGGTCCGTGTATATCTCTACTCTTTCGCCGTACAGGTAGTGCTTCCACAGCTTCAAGGCGAAGATGACTGCTGCTAGCTCCAGGTCATGAGTCGGGTAGTTCTTCTCATGAGTCCGTAATTGCCGGGAAGCATAAGCAATTACCTTTCCATGTTGCTGGAGCACACATCCTAATCCCTTGCCGGACGCGTCGCTATAAATTGAGAATCCTCCTGATCCTGAGGGTAGCGACAAGATCGGCGCTGTTGTTAGCCTTCTCTTCAGCTCTTCAAATGACGCCTGGCACGCTTCGGTCCAGACGAACTCTTCATTCTTCCTGGTTAGCTTGGTCATGGGCTCAGCAATCCTTGCAAAGTCCTTCACGAATTTTCTGTAATATCCAGCTAAGCCCAAGAAGCTTCTGATCTCTGCAACTGACCTGGGAGTACTCCATGTTTCCACGGCAGCTATCTTCTTGGGGTCCACTGATATGCCTTCTCCTGTGACAACGTGGCCGAGAAAGTCCACCTTGTCTAAGAAGAATTCACACTTGGACAGTTTTCCATATAGCTTCTCCTTTCTGAGGGTTTCCAAAATTATCCTCAAATGCTGCTCGTGTTCTTCCTTGGTCTTCGAATAGATCAGAATGTCGTCAATGAAGACAACGACAAACTGGTCCAAGTATTTGTGGAAGACCTTGTTCATGAGATTCATGAACACGGCTGGGGCATTTGTAAGACCAAAGGGCATGACCAAGAATTCAAATTGTCCATACTTGGTGTTGAATGCCGTCTTTGGAATATCTTCCTTCCTCACCTTGATTTGATGGTAACCCGATCTGAGGTCTATCTTCGAGAAAACCTTAGCTCCACTCAGCTGGTCGAAGAGGTCGTCGATCCGGGGCAGCGGGTACTTGTTCTTGATAGTGATGTTGTTCAATGCCCGGTAGTCTATGCACATTCTAACTGTCCCATCCTTCTTGGGTACAAACAAGACTGGTGCACCCCAGGGTGAGGCACCGGTCCTGATGAATCCTTGCGCTTGAAGTTCGTCAATCTGGTCCTTCATTTCCTTGGACTCCTTGGGATTCACTCGGTAGCAGCGTTGGGAGATTGGTGCTGCGCCAGGTATAAGATCGATCGAGAATTCCACATCTCGATCAGGGGGTAGCCCTGGAAGATTGTCTGGGAAGACGTCTATAAATTCCGCTATGAGAGGATGAGGGGGTCCGGTTTCTTCAGTGATGGATGTGTAGGACACACATTCCACGCCTTCAGGTGCTCGAATCACTTTGAGTTTAGGTCCTCCAGGTGGATCTAGAGTTACGCAGCCTTCTCGACAGTCTATCAGAGCATGGTGCTGACTAAGCCAATCCATGCCCAAGACTACGTCATAGTTTGGCAGAGGCATTATTAGGAACTGAGTCTGGAACTCATGTCCTGAGATAGTGACTGGGCAGCTACAAGTCTCACTAATGGGTATTGGTCCTCCACCAGTCATAACTCTACAGATTATCTTACTTATGCCAGTAACTAGATGGTGTGCAGAAATGAAGTTTGCAGATATAAAACTGTGTGATGCTCCCGAATCAAATAATGCTAAGGCAGGGTGCGAATGAAGTAGAATGGAACCTGCGATGACATCTCCTTCCGTCTCGGGTTCAGCTTCTGGCTCTTCCACAGTCAAGGCAAAAGCTTGCCCGGCCCTGTGCTGGTTGTAGCGCTGCTGCTGGGTAGGCAGTGGACCTCTCTGCTGTCCAGCTCCAGTTTTGTTGTATGCCGTGGGGCAGTCCTTCACTTGATGGGTGGCAGATCCACAAGCAAGGCAGTGTCCCAATTTCTTCCTGCAGATCTCTGCGGTATGACCTGGCCTTTTGCAGTAGACGCAGTTGACCGCCTTTGGTTGGTTGTACTGATGCGCTTTGTTGGCCGCTGCTGGCTGTTGTTGCTGGGACTGCTGGGGATAGGAGGGCCTATTGTTGTTGTTGTTGTGCCTCTTGTTGTTGCCCTGATAGCTGTTGCTTGACCCTGGATGCTCCCTCTTGGGTCGAGCAGGTGCACTGGCCTCTACATCTTGGGCCACCTTCAACATCTTGTCATAAGTCTTCGCACCGTTAGCAGCTACTAAGGTGCGGATCTCTTCACGTAGCCCGTGCCGGAACTTCTTAGCACGTTCTACAGGATTGTCCACCAGGTGGCTTGCAAACCTGCCAAGCCTGTTGAACTCAGCCGCATATTCTTCAATTGTGCGGTCTCCTTGCTTCAGATCTTGAAACTGTCTTCCCATAGCTTCGAGGGCAGCCTCTGGAAAGAACTTCCGTTTGAATTGCTTCTTGAATAGCCGCCAGGAGATCCCTCCAGCTTGAAATCTTGGCTCGTTGCGGTACCAAATGTTGGCCAAGTCTCTCAGCTGGAGTGCTACGGCCTCAACCATGAGGTCGTCTGGGAGTCGAGCGACGCTGAGGAGTCGCTCCATATCATCTAGCCACTCGTCTGCGTAGATGATGCCTTCGGTCCCCTTGAAGGGACGCGGGTCCAACTTCTTAAAGTTTTCCACCGTTCCAACCTTTACCTGGATAACAGGTTTGTGGTTAGACTAGAAATTCATTAATGGTATCCAAGCTTTTAAATCCTTAATTACCTTGGCAGGTTCCTGTTCTGACCGGGGTGTGCCTAGCGCTGCCATGGCTACATTATGGGCGTTCTCCATGCCCTCTCTCATAATCGCGGTCTGCTCGCGATTTGCTTCAGCTTGGGCCCTCTGGGCTTCAAGAACTCCTCGTAGCAGGCCTACGAGTTCAGCGGGGTCCACTGGCACAGGTGGTGCAACAGGAGGAGTCACATCGGCTGGAATCGATGTGGTCCTGGGAGGAATGGGTGGAGCTGCATGCACTACTGAGGTGTAGGCAGCGCGGGGAGCTCTTGCAGCATGGGGGCGATCTGTGAGCTGCAACGGAGAGGGGTCGGACTGAGCTTGATTTGGGGTGTGCTCAGAAGACGAAGCCTCATCTTCTGCTGGGCCGGAACGGGTTGTCTTTCCTCGTGCCATCTTCTGGAAGGTTTAGGAAGCAAGCATAAGCAAGGTAACCTATGTTCTATAAGCAAGCAAAAATAATTGTATATATGTATAGATAGAAGAATTTGGTCCTATGATGTGACAGATTGAAATTTTTCTCAAGAATTCTAAGTGTTCTAATTATTTCTAGAGTCTGTTTTCCTAAAGTCATACTAAACCTAGAGTCAAAGGCAAGTCGGTTTGTTTGGCTAGCCTAAGTTGACTAGACCAAAGGTTGTAAACTAGACCTGCATGGGCCACCACTGAAAACATGTCACGACCCGATCCCAATAATCTGGGTCCAGTCGGATCATGCCCAGCCTGCACCGTTGTGAGACGGCGGCAGTAAGCTGTATCAATCCATAGTAACACACAGACATCCAGAATACATGAAGGAAATTCAATTTTTATTTATTGCTAAGTCTGAGAGAGAAATTCATTTACAATCAAAGATCAAACAAAACATGGTCCAGGGTTATTACTTCAACCCTGATTATTACAATTTGGAAACAAAAGGGGAAACACTAAACATCGGCCTCCTGGCTAGGTTCAGCTAGGGCTTCAGAACTCTGGTCCGGACCATAAAAGGTGTCATACTCATCATCGTCACCGCAATCACCTAAAATTGTTGATCTCCAGTCAGGAGGGAGCAAGAACATATATCCAATTCCAGCATCTTAACGATAATTAAAATGATGCAATGAAATAGTGTTGAACAATATTTATATTTTTGTATGCAACAAATATGAGACAAGAACAGTAAATGTCGATGAAGCAATGATGACAAACTACAATCACTAAAGTGTTTTGAGAAAGGTAGCATCCCGTGGCCGGCTGGGGTTGGAGGCAATCTGTGTTCGCGTGAACACGGTGCGGCGTCAGTCCAGTGAGGTTGGACTTCAGCTATCCACAATGAGGCAATAAGGGGGCTTTGACCACGGGTGCTAACTTTTACTCCCCAGTTCCCAAGGCAATAGTCAATGAGTCAATGAGTCAATCAATCAATCAATCAGTCAATCAGTCGGTTCCGTGAAATCAAGTGTCATCTCAATATATCTATATGACATGCAACATATTTAATTACAACTAAAATACCAGTTTTGAATTATATGAAACTTGCCTGGAGTTGGTTTGGTGACGCGAGTGAGAAGTCGCGACGGTCTTACCCTTAGTTACAGGGACCTACAATCATTAATAATCTGATTTTAGAATTAAGTCAGAGGGTTTTAATCTGACTTGATTAGTTAACTAAGTTAATGATTTAAATCCAACGATCGAAAAATAGTAATAATTTGTGATAGTAATTTAGTAAACAAAACCCTTTTTAAATAAAACTTATTTATTTTATCGTAGAAAATATTTTTATGGTAAAATATCGTTTTGTTTCTGGTAGGATAGAATAGGAAAGAATGATTATAATAAAATAATATAGTTTTGTTTTTTAGCAATTAATTTATTTCTAATAATCTAGGTTTAGGGGAAAATATTACTAAGTTTTTATTTTGGTAATATTATAAATCAATTTGTAAGAGAATATTATTTTTGAAAAACTTATTTAAATACTAACGTATTATAGATACTAGAAATCATTTCAGAATTAATTATTACCTAATTAGTATTTAAATACTGGAATTATTTAGGAAATTATCTATTAAATAATTACTAATTAGTATTTAAATACTGGAATTATTTAGGAAATTATCTATTAAGTAATTACCAATTTACGTAATATATAATAAGGTTTTTATTTTATTATATATATATATAATTAATATACGTATTGGGGATCGTTGTATTAAATCGTAAATTAGCTAACAATCAAGACTAACAAATCACAAATCTACTAAATAACCATAATCTATAAATTCTAACTATCCCGGGATTGACAGAGCTTTATTCTGTCAGTCCCGGTCGGACAGGGCAGCGGCTTGGAAAGGACAGTGCATCTGATAGGGGCACCTACCGGGAACTGATGGAGGAGCACCGAGGGGAGGCCTCGGACTCGGGGTCGGGGTATTACGAGTCTGATACGCGATTCTGAGTCCGTATCGTGTCCTGGACGCGTGTCCTGGCTCGAATCCGCGTCTGGGTCGTGTCCGCGGCGTGTCCGGGCTCGCTGGAGATCACCGGAGGCGGGTCGAGCGTCGGCGAGGTC
>JAYESA010000004.1:350445838-350653338 GCA_036927795.1 Iris macrosiphon
ATATATAAATATATACATATATAAATATGTATACAAAATATATATTAAATATGTATAAAAAAATATACAATAAAATATATATTATACTGTATATAATACTGTATTATAGTATATATATTATATATATTAATATATATATATATATAAATACATATTTATATAATTACATAATTATACATGGATATATATATATATATTCACATATATACACATATAAATAAATATAAATAATAACAGAAAATACATATATATATACATATTTATTATATATTAATATAATATATTCTGTATTTAAAATACAGTATAATAATATATACTATTATATATAATATATATATATATAATATATATTTATATAAATACATACATATATATAGATATATACATAAATGTATTAAATACTAGGTATTTACGTATTTTTACTGTATACTACCTGACAGGTCAGCAAAGGGGGGCCCACAGCTCGTCGCCTGCGGGAGGACGGCGGCGGAGCGGGCGGCGGCTGGCCGGAGGGACGGCCACAGCAGTGGCTGTAGCTAACAACAACAACAGCAGCGGCGGCTTGCGGGGGCTGCAGCGGCGCAGGCGGCGGCCGAGGTGGTGGTGCAGGCGGTCGGGTCGACGGAGGGGACGTCGGCGATGAGTTTGGTGGGGGTGGCGGAGGTCAGGGGTGGCCGGAGTGGCGGTGGGGGGACGGTCGGGATGGGGGAGGGTGTTGCTGTGCGGGTGAGGGAGGAGACACTGCGGGGGAGTTGCCGGCGTCGGTGGTGGTCGGGGGGCAGTGGTGGTGGGTCAGTCCAGCGGAGGGGGTCAGGGCGAGGCGATTGGGGGTGGTGGCGGTGGTCCACGACGGCCGGAGGCGGCGCTGGGGGAGGTCGGAGGTGCTGGTGGTGAGTTGATGCGGGTGATGGGGTGGGGTCTATGGGCGTTGCCGGCGGCGGAGGAGGTGGCCGGAGGGGGTGGCGTTTGGCCGGGGAGTAGCTGGGGGAGAGGCGAAGGGTTTGGTGGCGGTCCGGTGGGCGGAGGGTGGCCGTGCTGGTGGTGGGGTGTGTTCGGAATGGGGGGGCTGTGGTAGTTTATATAGGGTTTGGATTGAGTGGCATGGGTTGTAAATAGTTTCAAGTCTAAGGGTATTTTGGTATTTTGATTTTCTAGATATTTATGCTGATATTTTTGGGATATTTTGGTGGGTCCCATGGCCACATGGACGGTCTATGATCACCGGCCAATGAGGTGTTGACACCTCACATGGAATTTTGCAAAAAAACCCATGTAAATTCATAAATTGCATATAGGTCCTAAAATTGAGAATTTGCGCAATTTGTCTGATTAAAAACACTGATTTCTAAAAATACTGAATTGCACAGAAATAAGGGAGAAAGCTGGGGGAGTGCCTTGGGGGGGGGTGTGGGGGTGAGCCTGGGCAGGGGCAGGGCCTGGTTCTTTGGGTGATACGGGTCATCGTATTTATTAATTAATAAATACTGCGCACGGTGTTCTCTAATTATTTAGAGGCAGGTAGGGCCATAATTTTACTACGTTGTCAATATACTAATTGTAGTATATTCAAAATAGAATATTATCGTATTTTTGCTTGGGCAAAACAGGTGCCTATTGGTCCTCTATTCTCTATTGGAACAGAGATGGGTACAGAGCAGGAATTTAAATAGGAAATAAATACGTACGTTTGTAACGATATTTGTGCGTCTCAAACGAGGCTCAAAATAAAATATCTGGGAGTTGCACAAAATTTAGAAAAATAGACTAACATGTCTAGGGCAGGTATGTGAACTTTGTTTGGGGATAACAACTAGTGTAATGCTCTAGTTAATTGGATAATGGATAGGTGCACAAATCAATAGGATATGTAAGCAAAATAAATTTTAAAAAGTTGCAATAATTCTAATTAGTCAAAAATAATCCTAAATGACTGAAATCTGGTCGAGGGAGTTTATAATCTACCCTCCTTAGAATATTTCGTCCTCGAAATAAAAATAGACATATAATGAGAATGAAAGATTGATTGATTTGAAATATTAGGACATACCCTTGTTTGGAAATAGATGGGGGAAACGCTGTCGAATATCCTCTTCTCGTTCCCAGGTTGATTCACCTGGTGCATGATGTCTCCATGCAATACGAACTAGAGTGATAGTCTGGCCTTGTAACACCTTCTCGCTACGATCTATGATCTCTACGGGCTCCTCCTGGTATGATAACTTGGATCGATGGTGATTTCTGAATGGTCCAGTACATGACTTGGATCTGGAATATACCTCCTTAATTGGATACGTGGAAGATGTCATGTACTTTTTTCCAATGTCTGAGGTAAGGCTATCTTGTAATCAATTTCTCCGATGCGTTCTGTAAACCCCCTCACCCAAAATAGATATTTTGTGTATATTTTATATTATTATAGATATTTAATTTCTTTAGAGTATTCTGTTATTTAATTAGCAAATGAAATTCTTGATATATTTACTTATATAAATATTTATTTAGAATCATTTTTAGGTTATTTTAGATTTTTGAAATTATTTAGGATTTATTTGGATATATATAGTCTTAATATTATATAGATGCTAATTTAGTGTTAATAGATATTAATAAGATTTTATAAATTATTTGTATTATCTTTAATTATATTTAAGATTATAAATTATTGAGATAAATTCAAACTCTATTTTAAATTAATTCAAATCCTGAACCTGAAATCAACTTCATGCATATCCTATCCTTATTTAAATTCATCATAATCCTATCCAAATTAACCAATCCTAGTCGTATTTAATTAAGTAGTGTACACCATTATAAATACCTCATCCTTCATATTTTTCTTCCCCAAATTTCTCTCTTTTTCGTCCAAAAATAGTCAAAATTTGTCATAAATTCAGCCTCATTTTCTACTAGTTATGACGAATTAAAAGGACGATATCTCCTAGCTCCGGACTCCAAACGAGGCCTAGTTTTTTTTGTTAGAACGATAATGAGGTTATCTTTCTGATTATATAATTTTTTTTTTCTAAATTATGAGTATTAAATTCTGGAAAATTTGTAGAGCACAATATGTCCGAAAATAGACGTATTTTGATGTTTTCGTGATTCCGGGAGAACCAGGAATCAAAATTATGAACCGTTTAAAGTTTCGGAAAGATAATGTCGAGATCATCGACATATATTTTTTCCAGAATTTAATTCAAAGTATTTATATACTGTTAATTTTGTAGAACTTCTAGGTTAGAATTTAACCATCGGTGCACAATACAAAATTTGTATGTGCCATAATTCTCAAACGAATTTGAATTCGGACGAGCCATAAATTCTAGCATATTTTTTAAGCTGAAATCTACAGGAAACCATGCATGAAAGTTGAGTTTCTGTCTGTTCACTTTTTGGTCAACAGATTGCCTCGATTTGCGTGCCATGAGTCTCGAGTTGATAAAATTTAGTTTCTTTGGACAAAATTTAGGAATTAACATAAAAATCAGAATAATAAGATTAAAATAGGATTTTAGAGTAATTATTCCAGAATTAAATAAATTAAAATAAATTATCTTTTGACGTGATAAATTTGTAATACATAGGCTATTTGGACTGTGACTTGGACTCTGATTCATACCAGCAGCAGGACCCCAGGCAAGATACCTTGCCAAATTATTTACAGTACTTTGCATGCTATTTATATTTCTTTTTATTTATTTCATTTCTGTATAGTTCTTGCATGTGTAGTTTTTCTCTAGTCATTACTATGTATTAGATATGTTGACACACACATGGCACCTAGTATCATGGGAGGACAATCATTAGGCGTATGGGCTTTTAACTACTCTGGTAAACCATAGTATATAGTTCGCACTACGGGCGTGTGTCGCGCTGGTCGCTACCCCAGAGGTATGTCGATTTCTGATGTTCTAGACGGGTGTGTGAGTTGTGAGGCTTAGATCGAGTAGACTACCCTTGCCCATACGTCGAAAAGTTGTCCTCATTTGCATTCATATAGATTATCTTGTACAGCGTACTTATTTATTTTTAAACCATATGCATGTTTACTGTATTCAAATTGGCTCGTATTTTCTGTATCTTGTTACGTCCCTCTGAGGACCTGGTCCGCTGCCAGGTGTATCTTTTCTTGAGTATTTGCAGGAGCGCAGATTTGGATGGTTACATGTGATCCGAGTATGTCTTCTCTTCGAGCTGTGATGGATAGCTGGTATTCTTATATTGTGTTGTGGTGTTGTACTCATATTGTATTTGCTCTTATATTCGAGTTGGTAGTGGATTTGTTTCCATCCAACTATCATCCTTAGATACTTCTTATTGAGATCTAGTTTCATAGATACTGGTTATTTATTTCTATATGATTTTGGTGGATGAGATTTAGATTTTACCTGTGACTTGTATTACATTTTATACCACTTGTGGATTTTATATTCATATTACAGCGTACGTATGGATTTGGTTTTCATATATTGGAGTTGCCATATCCATGCGGCTGGCATGCTTACGTGTCCTAGTCCTACGTACTTTTGGGACTGGGGCATGACATGTTCCATCACATCGAAAGGTCCGATGTAACTTGGGCTTAGTTTTTCTCTTCCTCCAAATCTGATAGTTCCTTGGGTAGGTGAGATCTTCAAAAACATATGTTCTCCTACTTGGAACTCTAGAGGTCATCGATGTACGTTTTCCCAGTGCTCCTGTCTGTCCTGCGCTGCTCGCAGGTGCCCTTGGATTTTACTTTCTCCACCGTATGAATGATTAATTCAGGTCAGGTACTTGTCACGAATCTCATTTTGGCACCACTCAACCTATCTGTTTTAGCTTAGTCCTGATGATTACCTAGAGGGTGGAAGAATAATTTAGGTTGGATACTATAAGTCATCAGGTAACTAGGGTTAACCACCTAGGTACTATCTATATCTGTATGGGTAACTTGGTAAAAAATTTCAGTACTTAGGCAGTGGGGAAGTGGCTAATTTGTACATGGCTACAAAACTACTAGATATGAAGACAGTGTAGCTCTAGAATCAAATAATACGGTTGCAGGTAATGGTGTTACAAAAATGATACCTGAAATAGTTTTACCTTCCGGCTCCTTTGCAACTGAAGCTAATGCAAAGGCCTGCCCATGCCTTTGCCCTCCAGACTGCTGTCTGGCCTTGTTGAACTGGGTCTCCTGGGTGGCCAGGGGTGCTTCCTTCTGATATCCTCCAGATGTTGAGGGTAGCATCCTCTGGGCTGGTGCTCCTGATTTTGGCCCGTTTTGAGGTGCTGTATCTCTGCGTTGTGGACAGTCTTTTGCCATATGTTGGCTTGCCCCAAAAATCATGCATAGTCCGTTCTTTCTTCTGCAGTCTCTCATAAAATGTTCCTTCTTGCCACAATAGTGACAAGTCAGAAGCTCCTTGTGCTGATAGGGTCCCGTCGTCTGCTGCGTCTGATTTTGTAGACGACGGATGGGTCCTCCTGCTCCGGGCTGGTTCCTGGCCGGTATAGTTGGATTGTAGCGTCTTGCTCCATGGCCAATAGCCTCTTGCACTCTTGCCTCGGAAAGAACCTCCTCGTAAGAGATTCTTGACTGCATCGTTGTATATCTTTAGAGCTCGAAAGTAAGGCCGTGGTGGAACCTCGTGGCCTTCTCCAGCTTATTCGGTATCAAGATGGCACCGAAATGACTCAGTCTACTAAACTCTGCATCGTAAGCGTCAACGGTCATGTTCCCTTGTTCCAAATGCAGGAACTGGGAATACAGGGCATTTCTGACCGTTGCTGGAAAGTACTTTGCGTTGAAGTGCTCCAAGAATTGTTCCCAAGTTTACTCCTTGCCGACGCTACGCTCTATAGAATCCCACCAGTGATGGGCGTTGCCTAAGAGCTGGGCCCTCACGGCGGTCATCCATAAGTCGGGGGAAAGTTGTGAACCTTCCAGCAGGATTTCTGTGTTGGGGATCCAGTCTGAGATCTCCTCCGGAGTTTCGCTATCTTTAAAGGTTCTCGGACTCATCTGGCGGAAGCCTCGAATAGTGCCCACTGGTTTGACAGGTGCTGGTACCGGGGCAGTTATTCTTTCCAGAGCCGTCATCAAAGTCTGTCTCAGGGCTTCAGTCTGTTGCCACTAAGACTGTCTCAGGGCTTCAGTTTGTTTCCATTGAGTCTGCAACATGGCTTGGAGGAACTGGAACATTTGAGATTGGCCCTCAAGCTGTGGCATCAGGGTAGGAAGGGCTGGAGGTAGAGGCAAAGGTGTCTCTGCCTGCGGTGTTGGGGCCTGGAAAGTTTGCCCTTCTTGCCGGGCTGGTGTTGTCTCCTGGGTAGGGTTCTGGTGAATGAACGGGGTTGCCTGGTAGACCAGCATCCTTCTAGGGGATTGGTCTCTCGGGGTGGTCGGGGTTCCTTGGACATCGGGCGAGGGGTCTGTTGCTTGGTCAGCCCCATCAATCGCATGTCCAACAGGTATGTCCATATTTTTGAAGAAGATAGAATAATTTAGAAAAGTACGAAGAAAATAATAATAATCAAGCAGGATGCAAAAATTTAAGAATGAAGTCATAGTGGATGAGACATAGTGTTCCTATCCTAGTGCAGGCTTGCTGGGCATGTAATCATACCACTAGCAATTAACTGGACCTGCATGGGCCACCACAAAAACCATGTCACGCCCTAGTTCCAAAACTACATGGAACCAGGCCACGTGACATTGGCCAGCTGACACGTAACTAAGGGATTACCCAATTTAATGGACCCAAAGTGATGTGCTACGCTGTCCTAAAAGTACTACAAGTTTAATACAGGTAAATCTATCTCATCCACAAAATATATCAATGAACATAGGAATAAGTGCTGAATATATATAATGCTGAGCCTGAATATCATAGTACAAAATCTGGTGGGAACAAACCCACTATAAAAGATAATAATAGTACTAAAATAAGATAGACTAGAGTGACGTCTTTCTAGGTTGTAGCTCCAGCTCCAGGTGCTCTAAAAGTTCAGGCAGACTCTGTGGACAGCTCTTCTAGCTCTTCCTCAGTAACATATCTGGTCTCCTGTCCAGGCCCATATACCGTGGGGTAGAAGGCCTCATCTAAACCTGGCAGGAAACCAGGTCCTCAGTGGGACATAACAAGATACATAAAACACATGCCATGTATAAATACTGAATAAAGTAAATAAAGGTGTGCTAACCATCTAGTGAATGCAATATAAAGACAACCTTGGTACGTATGGGTAGGCGTAGGCATAACGGCCAGTATCCTATAGAGTGTGGTATCTGCAACGTCCGTCATTCCGAAGAATGAGGTATCTGAATATAAACAACGTCCACACTCTAAGGGATGTGGTATCTGTAAGTATATATAACGTCCGTATCACTTCGAAGAGTGCGGTATCTGCAATAAAGAAGTTGGGTGTCCCATACGCCTACTAGTTGTCTTTCTCGTCCAATGCGGTAATACAAGTTGAATCCATAACGTGTAAACCACGTAGCTAAATGTCAAGTCCTGACTTTCCTGAATTTCCTGATTTTTGTGCTAAGCCGTGATGCACGTCGCACGCACTGGTAGCTAATCAAATATGTAAACTTGCATCCCAAAATGAAGTATAACCTTGTTGCGTGTACAAGTGTTGGGGTCTAGGAGGATATTAGGATACCCTCACAGCTGTTGGTAAGTCCGCTAAAGTCTAAGTCAGTTACACTACTTGTCAACGTATCAGTTGACGGTACCCGAGGCAATCTCAGATACTTACTGTTATATGTAAATTTACTGAAAATAACATTCAATATTTAATAATTTAAACAGTAAAACTTGGCAAGGTATACTTGCCTACATCCTGAGTGTGTCAAAAATCTGTACTTGCAATCAAGTCTGGGGGGTCCTGTGATAGGGGGTCACTGACTGTGCTGAAGATATACTCTGTTTAAGACGTACAGGGTTCGTGAATATATATTTAAATAAGGCGTAACTTAAAACTATATATAATAATACATAATATATATAGTATATAGTTAAGAGTATATAAAGTATTTATATACTAGATATAAATATATACATATATATAAGTATATATAAATTGCAGGGAAAAATATAATAGAGTATATAAGATAATTTATGTACTTAACAATATAATTATATATATAATGATATATATAATATGTATAAAAAGTAAAGGCATAATATATATATATATATATATATATATATATATATATATATATATATATATATATATATATATATATATATATATATATATATATATATATATATATATATATATATACATATATAGCTTATATGTAACATATATATAAGTATATATATATTTAATATTATGTATAACATAGCATATACTAAATAGTATGAATATATATTAGCATAATATATATATATATATATATTTATATATATAATACATTTAGTATATACATATATATATATACATATATATACATACATATATATATATATATATATATATATATATATATATATATATATATATATATATATATATATATATATATATATATATATATATATATATATATATATATATATATACAATAATAATATTGGTATCAAAAGAGAAAACATATATGTATAATAGTACTTATATATATATATATATATATATATATATATATATATATATATATATATATATATATATATATATATATATATATATATATATATATATATATATATATATATATATATATATATATATATATATATAAGAAAAGAAATACATATATGTATATATAATATTTATTTATATATCATAGTACATATAAAATATAGATATATATATATATATATATATATATATATATATATATATATATATATATATATATATATATATATATATATATATATATATATATATATATATATAGATTGATATAGATTGATATATATATATATATATATATATATATATATATATATATATATATATAATATAAAATATAGATATATATATATATATATATATATATATATATATATATATATATATATATATATATATATATATATATATATAGATTGATATAGATTGATATATATATATATATATATATATATATATATATATATATATATATATATATATATATATATATATATATATATATATATATATATATACATATAATAATATACTATAATATTATGTATATATATACATATAATTATAATATACTTATGATATATAATTATATAATATACATAAATAAATAAATATATATATATATATATATACATATATATATATACATATATATATATATATATATATATATATATATATATATAAAGAAACAAAAATACATATATATATATATATACATATTATAAATAATATATATATATATATATACACTGTATATATATATATATACTGTAATAATATACTAAATAATAATTATTATATATATATATATATTACATATAAATATACATACATATATATAAATATATACATATATAAATATGTATACAAAATATATATTAAATATGTATAAAAAAACATAAAATAAAATATACAATAATATATATATTATACTGTATATAATACTGTATTATAGTATATATATTATATATAGTAATATATATATATATATATATATATATATATATATATATAATTACATAATTATACATGAATATATATATATATTCACATATATACACATATAAATAAATATAAATAAAAACAGAAAATACATATATATATATACATATTTATTATATATTAATATAATATATACTGTTATATATATAATATATATATATGTTATATATAATATATATATATATATATATATATATATATATATATATATAAAATATATTTATATAAATACATACATATATATAGATATATACATACATGTATTAAATACTAGGTATTTACGTATTTTTACGGTATACTACCTGACAGGTCATCAAGGGGGGCCCACAGCTCGTCGCCTGTGGGAGGACGGCGACAGAGCGGGCGGCGGCTGGCCGGAGGGACGGCCACAGCAGTGGCTGTAGCTAACAGCAACAGCAGCAGCGACGGCTTGCGGGGGCTACAGCGGTGCAGGCGACGCCCGAGGTGGTGGTGCAGGCGGTCGGGTCGGCGGAGGGGACGTCAGCGAGGAGTTTGGTGGAGGTGGCGGAGGTCAGGGATGGTCGGAATGGCGGTGGGGGGACGGTCGGGATGGGGGAGGGTGTTGCTGTGCGGGTGAGGGAGGAGACGCTGCGGGGGAGTTGCCGACGTCGGTGGTGGTTGGGGGGCAGTGGTGGTGGGTCAGTCCGGCGGAGGGGGTCAGGGCGAGGCGATTGGGGGTGGTGGTGGTGGTCCACGACGGCCGAAGGCGGCGCTGGGGGAGGTCGGAGGTGCTGGTGGTGAGTTGATGCGGGTGATGGGGTGGGATTTGTGGGCGTTGCCGGCGGCGGAGGAGGTGGCCGGAGGGGGTGGCGTTTGGCCGGGGAGTAGCTGGGGGAGGGGCGAAGGGTTTGGTGGCGGTCCGGTGTGCGGAGGGTGGCCGTTCTGGTGGTGGGGTGTGTTCGGAATGGGGGGGGCTTTGGTAGTTTATATAGGGTTAGGATTGAGTGGCATGGGTTGTAAATAGTTTTAAGTCTAAGGGTATTTTGGTATTTTGATTTTCTAGATATTTATGCTGATATTTTTGGGATATTTTGGTGGGTCCCACGGCCACATGGACGGTCTACGATCACCGGCCAATGAGGTGTTGACACCTCACATGGAATTTTGCAGAAAAACCCCTATAAATTCATAAATTGCATATAGGTCCTAAAATTGAGAATTTGTGTAATTACGCAATTTGTCTGATTAAAAACATTGATTCCTAAAAATATTAAATTGCACAGAAATGAGGAGGAAAGCTGGGGGACTGCCTTGGGGGTGTGGGGGTGAGCCTTGGCAGGGGCAGGGCCTGGTTCTTTGGGTGATACGGGTCATCGTATTTATTAATTAATAAATACTGCGCACGGTGTTCTCTAATTATTTAGAGGCAGGTAGGGCCATAATTTTACTACGATTTTAATATACTAATTGTAGTATATTCAAAGTAGAATATTATCATATTTTTGTTTGGGCAAAACAGGTGCCTATTGGTCCTCTATTCTCTATTGTAACAGAGATGGGTACAGAGCAGGAATTTAAATAGGAAATAAATACGTACGTTTGTAATGATATTTGTCCGTCTCAAACGAGGCTCAAAATAAAATATCTGGGAGTTGCACAAAATTTAGGAAAATAGACTAACATGTCTAGGGCAGGTATGTAAACTTTGTTTGGAGATAACAGCTAGTGTAATGCTCTAATTAATTGGGTAATGGACAGGTGCACAAATCAATAGGATATGTAAGCAAAATAAATTTTAAAAAGTTACAATAATTCTAATTAGTCAAAAATAATCCTAAATTACTGAAATCTGGTCGAGAGAGTTTACATCTGATTTCAAAGATGTGTTTTCAAAAAGAAGTAATATGACCCAGCTCCTGTACTGCATCTAACGAACCTAGGTAAAATTAAAAAGATCACTAGTAATATAATATTTTATAACATAATTACTTAGTGTTGGTTTTAGTGAATGTTGCTTCTATTCATTGATTTTATACTCACCATTACTTTCTCCAACGTGTTGACCCACCAATATTTTGCTTGTTCGCACGTGCTAGATCGTCCGAGAAAGAGAGAGCCGTGCCTCGTCCCCATGACCCAGAAATCTGGTGTCGATGTCTCGAGTTGTATCGAATTATTTTGCGCTGATTTTGTATAGAGGGATATAATGTATGGAATGATGCCATTGTATTCAGAGAACCTCGTGCCTAGAGCTTCGCTTTGCATACTCTGATTGGACCCCTATTTATAACACTGTCTCTCCGCTGCGAACTTGATCGGTTCGATGATAGCCACAACTTTAACAATGTTGCCTTGTGCGAGCGCAACCCCAGGCTCGCATGATATCACGTCCCGAGGGGAACGACCGTCCCGCGGGAGCGTTGGCGCAGCGATTCACGCCCGGCGGGGGGCGATCGGGACCGTAGGAGTTCGGGGCATGACCGAATGGTATCAAAGTGACTCGATCCTCTGGCCTTACGCCCTTTCGCTGCAAGTTCCTAGATGATGATTCCTTGCCATTGATATCATTGCTGAGTTGAGCGTTCCATATAATAAGTATTCTCAAAGATGCTAGCAAAAGTTTTCTGAATTTGATTTATTGCTTGAGAGTTGTGATTTCGTGCTTGTTGATTGCTAGAGTTTTTGATTGAGGATTGTGAGGGATGAGGACTATCGCTGCTCTGGATATGGAAAGTTTCTCCTTGAAGATCTTCTTGTTGAACCAAAAGATGAGTGATCTAGGTGAGTGGGCAGAACTTCATTATCTGATTTTTGCACGTCTTAATAATGAATTTGAATTTTATAATGCATGGTTCTAAGAAGATTATTGTTTTCATTGCATGAATAATTGAACTGCATGCTTAGCTAGAACTTGAATGCTTGTCCATAGAAGAAACTTGCTATGCTTATAAGAAGAGTAAGGGATAGCTTGAACATGTTTTCTTATCTCTTGTTTTTTGATAGAACTACTTCGTGCTTGAACTTGAACAGAGAGATGGCGACAAGTCCGCACAGAGATAGAAGAGATGGATAGATAGTCTGCTTGATCTCGATCGTCTGCAACATAGAGTTTATCTGATAGTATTTTATGTATTTGCTTAGTTAGACAATGGCTATTAGTGAAGAGCTGAACCTTGGTCCCGGCTGCTATTTTGAGCGTATTTTAGTGAAGAGAAACCATGAGTCACAGCTGCTAATATCATCAGTTAAATGAGTCATTAGTTAGCTGGATTACCGCTACTGATCATGAGTTTCTCAGGGTCCGATATCATATAGATAGTTTATCTTGTTTGCTTGATAGAAGGATAGTTCCTAGATGCTGCATTGTCCCTAGAGTCTTTGAGTATAGCTCAAGAAACACGCTGCGCACACCCTAGTTTTATAAGAATCGGCTTATCTTATGTTCTTGAATGAATCGAACATGAACTTTGATTTCAAAGATGTATTTTCAAAAAGAAATAATGTGACCCCGCTCATGTACTGCATGTACGAACCTAGGTAAAACTAAAAAGATCACTATATAGTAATATAATATTTTATAACATAATTACTTAGTGTTGGTTTTTGTGAATGTTGCTTCTGTTCATTGATTTTACACTCACGATTACTTTCTCCAAATTGCTGACCCACCAACAGTTTGCTTGTTCGCATGTGCTGGATCGTCCGAGGAAGCGATAGCCGTGCCTCATCCCCAAGACCCAAAAATCTGGTATCGATGCCTTGAGCCGTATCGAGTTATTTTGTGCTACTTTTGTATAGAGGAATATAATGTATGGAATGATGCCATTGTATTCTGAGAACCTCATGCCTAGATGTAAACCCCCTAATTTTTCAAAATTTTCAAATTTGGATTTTTCACAATTTTTTGGATTTTTCTGGGATTTTTCTGTAATTTAAAAACAGGGTTTTAATTATTCAATAATTTTTAAATAAAAATAAACAGTATTAAAATATTATGAAAATAATATTTTTGGGTGTAAAATAAAAAACTGGACTTAGGATAATTTTTCTGGAATTTATCGGGCCCTGGACCTATTTTTAAAACACCAAAATTTATTTATTTAATTAATTAATTATTTATTAAATATTTACTGATTATTTATTTATTAATATTAATATTATTATTATTTTTATAAATCGGCCCACTGGACCCGGCCCACCGGGCCCAGCCCCAACCCGGCCCAGCCCTGGCCTTAGCGGGTCGGGTCGGATCCGCCAGACCCGACCCGCCCGCAACCCGCTAACCCGGCCCCCTCTCTCTCCCCCACGACCTTCTCCCTCCCCGCGTTCTCCGGCGGCGCCCGCGTCCGACGCCGCTCCGCCCGGCCACCTCCCCACGACCCCCGCCTCTCCGCCTCTCTCGCCCCCTCCTCGGCCTTTAAATCCTCCCCTCGCCGTCGACTTCCACTTCCACAGATCCCCTCCGGCTACCCCCCCTCGCCGCTGCACCCTCCACCGCCGCTGCCACCGCCCGCAGCGCAGCTGCCCGCCGTCGCCGTCGCCTCCACCGCCCCTCCTCTTCTCCTCCTCCTCCGCCGGCCTCCGGCTCGTCGACGACCGTAGCAGCAGCACAGCAGCAGCTCCCCGCGCCGCCTCCGGCCGCCGGCGAGTCCCCAGCCACCGCGCCGCCCGCCGCCGCGCTGACCCCGGCCCCCTCCGCCGCAGCTCAGCCGCCCACGCCGCCGTCTCCGCCGGAGCTCCGCCGTCCGGCATCCCAAGCCCTAACCCTAATTTAATTTCCTGTGTCCGGACACGTGTCGGACACGATTCGGACTCCGGTTTTTCGGATCCCGTTCAGGTGCGTGTATCTTCTTGCTCGTAGCTCGGATTTCGATTCCGTAAATTGCGTTACGAAGACTGTATGACCCTCTCGGTGCTCGGATAAACCGTTCGGGGCATCGCGTCCTGTGGTGATCGCACACCGCGATCCAAAGACAGGAAAAAACCAGACCCTGTTTCACCCCGGAACTGAGTATGCCCCGCCAAACGGGATAACTTGGTCGCATGCGTTCTTCACAGATACGTGCGCGTCATCGATACGGACGTGTGGGATTTCGCAGAAGTCGATTTGGGTGTGCGTGCACACCAGAATCAACGCGTATCCGCGGACATCGCCCCGTATCCGACTTTTCTGCAATTTATCCTAATTTTGTGTACACACATCGGATCGAGACGAAACTTGTGCCATCGGACTCGTAGAAATACGCTGGTCCTGTGGGTAAAGTTTGGTTCGATTCTGAGAACGTTGACAAAATCGCGTGTCGTGGGCCCCACAGGCCCCGTTCGACGGGCGATTTTGTGATCGGCTCATCGGAATCCAATTCTGGAAGTTCCGTTGGGTTCGTATCATCGTTCCTGACCTGTTGACACTAAGTTTGGTAAATTTGGAGACCTTTGACCCTGACACATTTTTCGGTGCAAAGCGGGCCCACTTGTGGACCCCGTTCTGACCCAAAATTACCGTTTTTGCCCTTGTCTCCAAATTGGACTCAAGGACAGGCATTTCTAGCTGATTGATATTTTCTGGATCTGATGGTGATGTTTATTTCAGCAACCGGAGTACCGCCTGCAAATCCAACTGAAGTCAGAGCCGCAATTGGAACCGGACCCACAGGCAAGTGTACATTGCCAAACCCTGCAGCTTGCTAATTATTTTTCTGGACTTAATTATGCATTAGTGGGCAAGTAAAGGTTGCCAAATCTGCAAAATTCTTGACATAGTATTTTACTTGATTTCTTGTGGAATTAAATGTAAACTTGTTTTAACTGCTTAACCTAGAAAACATGTGACGTGCTTAGTGTCCGATCATAGTCGGGGGCCAACTCCGTACGCGGAGTTGTGTAACGTCACATAGACATGGATATCGAGACCCAAAAATACTCGTACTTGTCTTATCAAGTACTTCTGAATCCAGGATACTTGACACTATTTCATGAGACAGAGTCTTCCTGAGACATTCAAGGTAATTCTCTATAGGATGCATGTTTTATGACATAGACTTTACATTCTTAGACATTTGATTCATAGCTATCAGACTTGCTACATTAGTTATAATCGTGCGTGACATGGACATGAGGCATCGTGGACATGAGACGTGGGATTACATTGGGTGGGGAGAGACACACAGACTACAGGCTGATATTATATATATAAAATATAGTATATAACATAGTGTAGTTCATAATTATTGTCGCTACCGGCTCCCCGACATAGAGCTTGTAGTGGCTTCAGCCTGAGTTCTAGTGCTGCTCTCATATTGAATATCACTTAGCTGGTTATATAGTTTACCCTGTTGTTTCATTTATCGCTGCACTCCATATATTTTGGCTTGTATTTTCTGTACCTTGTTATGTCCCCTGAGGACCTGGAATGGACTATGTCCCCAGGTATAGCTGAAGAGAACTACCCCAAGGTGTACGGTACATGAGCACTCCTTAGAGCAGAACCAGGAACAGAGGACGAGATAGTGGCAGAAGATTTCTCCTGAGCACCGGCTTCATCTACACAGTATTTTCATTTTCAGTATTTTATTTTCTGTCTATTCTCATTAAATGTAACAGACTAATTCTCGGATTATTTCCCGAGATAAGCTTATTTGATATTGCTCATTTATTTCTATTGCATTATTTCTGGCATTACTCTGTGTTATTCTGTGGATGAGATTAGAAATACCTGAGACTTGTAACATTTTACTGCTAGACTACAGCTTAAGCATGCCCTGATGGAACCATTAAATTGGGTTGTCCATCGGTGCGTGCTGCTGGCCATTATCGCGCATCCAGTCCCTCGGCATTTTGGGACTGGGGCGTGACATGATTTTTGTGGTGGCCCATGCAGGTCTACGACTAAATTGTTCGGTGTCAACTTAGGGACCGAACAGGCCTGCAATAAAGAATAGGATAAGTTTTTAGGATCTCATCCACTTGCTTGAATCATTTTTGATATCTGTATCATATTCGAACTAATTTTGACTTGCATCTTGCCTTGATTCCTGTGCGCCTCTTATTGGTTATTTTGGATACAGGAAAATGGACCCACAAGAATGCAACGAAACTCCCGCCGGAACACCATAAGCTACAGGTGTCACCTATGACGACGAAGTGACACCAGTCGGAGGAGTTCCATCAACTCAACAGAGCCAGCAGGCAGGTCAACCTACCTCCAAATTTTGGCGCGATGACATCCCACCTCCGCCGCAGTTCGTCCCACCAATGCCCGTACTCCCACAAGGACAGCCAATTGACGGGCAGCTGATATTCCAAATGATCTACGCGATGATGCAAGCACAGCAACAAGTCTAACACGAGGCTCAGCGTCGCGAAGCTAATTTCTTGAGGGACAGCATCGTAACTGTACTGGAGCAGGCCAACCTACCAGCTCGACGGCCATCTACAGGCTCAATTATTGACTTTCTCCAACTGAAGCCCCGCACTTTTTTGGAAAAGAGGAGCCCACAGAAGTTCATGAGTGGCTCACCAATATACGGCATCAACTTGAAGCAGCTGAGCTTCCACGGGAACGCTGGATGACGGCCGTCCGAATGCAGTTGACAGGCAACGCGCACCACTGGTGGTTGTCTGAGAAGGCACGACTCGGACCAGACCGAGTCACTTAGGAAGAGTTTTCCAGGCTCTTCCAGGAGATGTACATTCCGGCTATCGCACGATTCGAACTGCGGGACAAATTCAATCGCCTCACTCAGGACTCTATGACGGTGGAAGAGTACAACGCAGAATTCATTCGTCTGAGCCGCTTCGCCCCAACCCTGATCCCGACAGAGGAAGAGAAGGCCGAGAAGTTCTTCGACGGACTGAACTTCGAGCTACAGAGACTCATCGGATCCGTCGCACCTACCTCATACTCAGACGTTCTCGCTGCAGCCCGACGCATGAAACGCGTCACCAGGAGAGAGTCTCGCCACAAGCGGCCAATCACCTCAACACCAGACAGAGCATCACCAGGAGAATCTACGAAGAGATCTCACACGCACCAGCCACCCAGGACAGCTTCGCAGACCCTTTCTACCTGTCACTACTACGGCAAGATAGGCCATGTCGAGAAAGACTACAGATGCAAGTTGGGATTATGCTTGATTTGCGGCACCAATCAACACATAGCCAAGGATTGTCCTCAGCATCGAGATGGAGCACAAAGGGCAAACCAACCAGCTTTACCAGTACCAAGGCCACCTCTGGTACCTCAAGCGGCACTCTTCCAGCAAGCCCAACAGCAGTAGAGGAATCTACCTCAAGGACGAGAGCAAGCTTATGCGATGATTGGGCAGGACGCTGATGCGAGTAAGTGATTCATAGTATCCGTTTCTAGTCTTGTTGTAGTTTGTGCCTATTGGTTCGTGACCTCAGCCCCAACCTAGTAAAATGCAACTTGTTAACAACAACCTGGTTTTCATAAAAGTTGTAGATCTCTTGCTTTAACTAGATTTTCTCTGGAAAGTGGATAACTTTCATTTTTAGGGAAACGGTATTTTCCTAAGTATCTTGTGATGTGTTTCGAACGATACTTGCAACCGTGTCATCTCTGCTGATCGGTTATTCTTTGATTGCGAGGACGCAATCCTCTTAAGGGGGGTAGATTGTAAACCCCCTAATTTTTCAAAATTTTCAAATTTGGATTTTTTACAATTTTTTGGAATTTTTTGGGATTTTTCTGTAATTTAAAAACAGGGTTTTAATTATTCAATGATTTTTAAATGATAATAAACAGTATTAAAATATTATGAAAATAATATTTATGGGTGTAAAATGAAAAACTGGACTTAGGACAATTTTTCTAGAATTTATCGGGCCCCGGACCTATTTTTAAAACACCTAAATTTATTTATTTATTTAATTATTTATTTATTAAATATTTACTGATTATTTATTTATTTATTAATATTATTATTATTAATATTTTTATAAATCGGCCCACTGGACCCGGCCCACCGGGCCCAGCCTGGCCTTAGCGGGTCGGGTCGGATCCGCCAGACCCGACCCGCCCGCAACCCGCTAACCCGGCCCCCTCTCTCTCCCCCACGACCTTCTCCCAAACCGCGTTCTCCGGCGGCGCCCGCGTCCGGCGCCGCTCCGCCCGGCCACCTCGCCACGACCCCCGCCTCTCCTCTCTCGCCCCCTCCTCGGCCTTTAAATCCCCCCCTCGCCGTCGACTTCCACTTCCACAGATCGCCTCCGGCTACCCCCCCTCGCCGCTGCACCCTCCGCCGCCGCTGCCACCGCCCGCAGCGCCGCTGCCCGCCGTCGCCGTCGCCTCCACCGCCCCTCCTCTTCTCCTCCTCCTCCGTCGGCCTCCTGCTCGTCGACGACAGTAGCAGCAGCACAGCAGCAGCTCCCCGCGCCGCCTCCGGCCGCCGGCGAGTCCCCAGCCACCGCGCCGCCCTCCGCCGCGCTGCCCCCGGCCCCCTCCGTCGCAGCCCAGCCGCCCACGCCGCCGTCTCCGCCGGAGCTCCACCGTCCAGCATCCCAAGCCCTAACCCTAATTTAATTCCCTGTGTCCGGACACGTGTCGACACGTGTCGGACACGATTCAGACCCCAGTTTTTTGGGTCCCGTTCAGGTGCGTGTATCTTCTTGCTCGTAGCTCGGATTTCGATTCCGTAAATTGCGTTGCGAAGCCTGTATGACCCTCTCGGTGTCCGGACAAATTGTTCGGGGCATCGCGTCCTGTGGTGATCGCACACCGCGATCCAAAAACAGGAAAAAACTAGACCATGTTCACCCCGGAACTGAGACACACAGCTTGGGTGGGGAGTGACACACAGACTACAGGCTGATATTATATATATAAAACATAGTATATAACATAGTGTAGTTCATAGTTATTGCCGCTACCGGCTCCCCGACACAGAGCTTGTAGTGGCTTCAGCCTGAGTTCTAGTGCTGCTCTCATATTGCATATCACTTAGCTGGTTATATAGTTTACCCTGTTGTTTTATTTATCGCTGTACTCCATATATTTTGGCTTATATTTTCTGTACCTTGTTATGTCTCCTGAGGACCTGGAATGGACTATGTCCCCAGGTATAGCTGAAGAGAACTACCCCGAGGTATACGGTACAGGAGCACTCCTTAGATAAGAACCAGGAACAGAGGACGAGATAGTGGCAGAAGATTTCTCCTGAGCACCGGCTTCATCTACACAGTATTTTCATTTTCAGTCTTTTATTTTTTGTCTATTCTCATTAAATGTAACAGACTAATTCTCGGATTGTTTCCCGAGATAAGCTTATTTGATATTGCTCTTTATTTCTATTGCATTATTTCTGGCATTACTCTGTGTTATTCTGTGGATGAGATTAGAAATACCTGAGACTTGTAACATTTTACTGCTAGACTACAGCTTAAGCATGCCCTGATGGAACCATTAAATTGGGTTGTCCATCGGTGCGTGCTGCTGGCCATTGCCGCGCATCCAGTCCCTCGGCATTTTGGGACTGGGGCGTGACACTAGAGCTTCGGTTCACATACTCTGATTGGACCCCTATTTGTAATACTATCTCTCTGCTGCGTACTTGATCGGTTCGATGATAGACACAACTTTAACGATGTTGTCTTGTGCGAGTGCAAACCCAGGTTCGTACGGCATCACGTCCCGAGGGGAACGACCATCCCGCGGGAGTGCCTGTACTGTGATTCGCTCTCGACGGGGGCGGTCAGAACCTTAGGAGTTCGGGGCATGAAATCCAAGCTACTTTCTCAGTTGATTAAGCTTAAGACTCATTTTCCTGACTAACATGTTAGAACGATTCGACTTGATAATGCAGCTAAGTTCACTTCCCGTACTTTTGATGATTATTGTGCTTTCGTAGGAATAGAATTTGAATATTTTGTCCCTCATATTCATACCTAAAATGGTTTAACTAAGTCCCTGATTAAGCGTTTTTAGCACATAGCAAGTTACTCATGCAATCAAACTTATCCGTTTTATCTTGGGGACATGCCATATTACATGCTGCTAAATTGATCATTGTCTGGCCAACTGCATATCATGAATTTTCACCATCATAACTTGTGACAGGCCATCAACCTAACATCTCTCATTTGTGTAAATTTGGTTGTGCTATTTATTTTCCTATTCTCCCTCCTCAATGCTCTAAAATGGGACCTCAGCACCGTTTAGAAATTTATATTAGTTTTTATTCGCCTTCAATCATTAGTTATTTTGAACCTTTAACTGGTGATATTTTTATTATTAGATTCACAGACTGCTATTTTGATGAGACTAAATTCCCACTGTTAGAGGGAGATAAGAAAGAAAAGAATGTTCTTACATAACCATTCACCCCAAATAAACGGCATAAATTATCGTGAGATAATCCCACTCTGTCTCATCTAGATCCTCGTACTAATTAATGCGAAATTGAGGTACGAAGGATATTGCATCTACAGGAGATTGCAAATTAAATGCCAGATACATTTACTTATACAGCTAAAGTGATAAAATTATATGTGCTCGCTGCAAATGTGCCAGCTCAAATTGATATCCCTATAGAAAAAAAATACCAGAGTGGCTAATGAATCTACTATACGTCAGAAGCGTGGTAGACCTATAGGTTGGAAGGACTTAGTCCCTAGAAAGAGAAAATGCCCAAGTAACGGTCTTTAGTAGGTTACACATAACGCTCAACAAGAGGTTATGAATGACAATCCATACTCTCTAAAAACCCAGAAGAGGTTATTGTCTTAGAAAAGACACAAGCCCAAGAGGAGGCTCAGGTACCTGAAAGCAAAGAGATCTCTATGTTTTATAGATATACAAGAGAGGTATGGGATCACAAAGATAATAAAAATAGTTGAGATATTCTCATTCTCAGTAGCTACTGAAATATCTAAGGGCATTGATGACACTGAACCACGTAGCATCGATGAATGTCGACAAAGAAAAGATTGGACAAATAGAAGAATGATATTCAAGCAGAATTGGATTCCCTTAATAAACGTGGAGTGTTCGGACCTATATTACAAACACCAAAAGACGTCAGACCGGTAGGTTATAAGTGGGTGTTTGAAATAAAGCGAAATAAAAAGAATAAAATTGCTCGATTTAAGGCACGATTAGTCACACAAGGGTTTTCTCAGAAACCCGGGATTGATTACGAAGAGAAGTATTCTCACGTAATTGATGCAACAATATTTCGTTATTTGATAAGTCTGACAGGTGAGAAAAATTTGGACATGAGACTTATGGATGTTGTAACAGCCTATCTATAAGGTGATTTAGATAGCGATATATATATGAAATCCCAGATAGATTTAACCTACCCAGCTCAAAAACTAAGAAAATGCATTGCATAAAGCTAAGAAGTTCATTGTACAGTTTAAAACAATCCGAAAGGATGCCGTACAACCGTCTTAGTGAATATATAAAAATAGAGGGATATAAGAATAATCCTATATGCCCATGTGTCTTCATAAATAAATCTAAGGAGGGTTTCGCTATAGTTGTAGTATATGTCGATGACATAAACTTAATTGGGACAATAAATGAAATCAATGAGACTGTAAACTATCTGAAAAAGGAGTTCGAGATGAAAGATCTCGGAGACACAAAATATTGTCTTGGATTACAAATTGAGAATTGCACTAATAAAATTTTAGTGCATCAATCCAAATACAAAAAAAATATTGAAACAGTTTAATTTGGATAAAGCTCATCCCCTTAGCACTCCAATGGTTGTTCGATCTTTAGATATCAATAAAGATCTATATTGTCCTAAGGACAACAATAAAATGGTGCTAGGACCCGAAGTACCGTACCTAAGTACCATTGGGGCATTAATGTATCTATCACAATGTACAAGGACAGACATATCATTATCTGTTAATCTGTTGGCTAGATATAGCTTGGTGCCAACTCGCAGACATTGGGATTGCATTAAACATGTGATGAGATATCTTCGTGGAACTGCCGACATGGAATTATTTTATACTTGTGGTTTATCTGACATCACAAATCTAGTTGGCTTTGTAGATTCAAGTTATTTATCTGATCCCCATAAAGTTCATTTACAAACTAGATATGTGTTTCTTAATAGCAATGCAGCTATTTCTTGTGGTTCAACAAAACAGACAATGGTTGCTACCTCCTCAAGTCACTCAGAAATATTGTCTCTCCATGAAGCAAGTAGAGAATGTATTTGGCTGAAATCGTTGATTCAAAATATTCGTAACTCCCGTCATCTTTTTCCTACCTCAAATACTCCAACTATTATTCATGAGAATAATGGAGCATGTATTGCACAAATTCAAGGTTGATTCATTAAAGGATACAGGACCAAGCACATCTCACCGAATTTTTTTTATACTCATGAGCTTCAGAAGAACTTTAATATTAACGTCCAACAAGTTCGCTCAAGTGATAATCTTGCAGACTTGTTCACCAAAAGTAGAGAAGGAGGTGTGAACTATAAGAAGAGAAGGAGGAAGAAGAACAGAGTGCACTAAGATCATTTACAACATTCCTTGTGAGCACATAGCAAAGATTCGAGCAGCCTTCATTTTCTCTCCTTTACAAGTGGACACATCAGTCTTTGTGAGCACACACAATCCTTATTGTTGAAGGCCTTTATTCTATTCTTCTTTATTTATTCTCTTATTTGGATATGCAATAATTTTATGTTAGTTTTTATTTTTTAAATGCTAGGATACTAGTGTTTATTTAGTGAACTTAAGTTATGTAATGTACAAAATGACGGGCAGCCAAAAAATATGTTTTGACAACCATAATTGTACAGATGGGCAGTCAAAACGATGGATGTATTCCTGGAGGGCCTACTACGATTTAATAATCCAGCAACGTGCGAAACATATATCTAGTTTAGTATTTTATGGGAAGGTACAATAAAATTTAATTGTGTAAATCAATATGAATGATATTTTGTACATGTCTACTAATAACATCGTCTATATTTTTTATATATAGCAATACGATTATAGTAATGATGAACGGTGTCAAGAGCATGCCTCGTGGCGTCACGATAGCAGACTTAGATATTGGAGGTTGAGCGACCACCAGGTGGCACTGTTGAAAATATTTGGCTTTTATTATGTTGACAAGATACATTTTATGCAACACGATAGAGACTTAATCTTCAATTTAGTTGAGCGTTGGTGGCCCGGACGAAATTACTTACAGCTACCATTCAGAGAGATGAGTATTATTCTAGCAGATGTGGCAAATATTTTAGGTTTACCTATTACGGGTGAACCTATAATATTTGATAAATTAATTTATGCCGACACTATGATTACGAAGTACCTAGGTGTGGAGGCGCCGCATAATAAACGTAATAAAAATCTTGTGACGTTTACGTGGCTCCGTCACAACTTTTTGCACCTAGATCATATTGGTGATCAAGTTATCTCAGTGGATGAGGATCGGGTAAGTATGCTTTTTTTTTGCAACTTATGCTATTATTTACGTAATATATTTTTAATTTAATTTAACGCATATAATTTTTTCATCATTTGTTCAGGTTATTGCTTGCACCATAGCCTACTTGCTAGGTTTATTAAGCGTAATATTGTTTCCAGACTCATCAGATTTAGTTGATTTACGTTTTCTACCTTTTTTGGTAGACCTAGCCGCATCTACGCGCCACGCTTGGGGTGCGTCAGTGTTGGCATATTTATATAGTTCTATGACATATTTTGTACAATTTGAAGACATGAATGCAATGAAGGTAAATTTAAGTGGTTGCGCGACATTAATACATGTATGAAAATATGTGCACTTATATTATATGAATTTTTTTACTTAATTCCATTTACATTAAAAATATATGCACTTATATCATATGCTCATATTTTCTAGGTTTGGTCCTACGAGCACTTTCATATTGGTAGGCCAGTCTCCCGTATTAATACTGACGTTCGTGTCTTCCCGTCAGCTTTACGGTGGACTGCGGATGCAGCAGATCCAGTACACTGTGAACATGCGGTTATCTCTTTATCCCGGGTCGAATTTGATACACAAAAGTATAATAAGGTAAAATATATGTATTATTATTTTATAATACCATTATGACCATTATCTTATAATTTTTTGTCATAAAATAGGTGACATATTGTCCGTACTGGCTTGAGCATAATCCTATTTCATAATCCTACTGAAATACAAACAATAGCCTATGACCTTAGTGTCCATAGTTATTTCCTAATATTCGACGGTAAAATCATGTATCATCCAGCTGATCGCGTTATGCGACAATTCTGGGTAAACAAAAGATTTTCGATGAACCACCATGTTTAAACCGTAGTAGAGGGAGTGCAACTAAAAGAGCAAAAAAAATAATTCCACAGTGGAATTCTAGATTGATGACACAGTCCGCGGTACAGTCGTCTCAACTAATGGACTCTATAAATGAGGGTAAGTTATTTAAAAAGTTGTACAAAATAAAATTTTCAAAATTATATGAAATCATACGCTCATATTTGTTTAAATGGTGTAGCATTAGGTGATATTGCCTATAGATCTTGGTGGGGATCTCCTCTTATCTGTAATCGATTCTACCGATATAAGGAGTTGCATTCCAACATCGGGCTGTTGATGATGCTAGTTATCGTGAATGGCATCAACGTGCAATTAAGAAGGTACGTATTTTATTGATAAAAATGTTTGTCTCCATAGTTTTTTTTCTATGAATTAATTAGATTCTATTTAATATTTCAGCTTCCAAATTTGAATATAGCATGTGAAAATCATCCAGTGAGAGACTCGTTGAGCACAGCAGTAAGATCATTTTTGGATGATGTGTAAGCAATTCCGACTCCACCGAACCCTCTGTTACATATTCCACCAGATTATCCTCAAGGCTTGGTTAGCCGACGACAAGCACGTCCACATAGAAAGTATCCTCATGTTTGGCATATGGATAGCCCACCTTAACAAGATGACGAGGTCCTTCAGCAGGCTGAGTAGGGCAGTTTCCAACAGGCTGACCAGGGCACTTCCCAACAGGCTGACCAGGGCACTTCCCAGTGGGCTGGCCAGGGCACTTATCAGTTGGTGGGCGAGGGGACGTCACAGGCACATACCCCACAGATGGACCAAAAGGCGGACAAGGGGACGTCACAGCCTGGTGGTGACTATTGGAATTATTACATGCAGATAGTGTCACGCCCCAGTCCCAAAATACGTAGGACTAGGAACACATAAGCATGCCAGCCGCATGGATATGGCAACTCCAATATATGGAAACCAAACCCATACGTACGCTTTAATATGAATATAAAATCCACAAGTGGTATAAACATATGTCACAAGTCACAGGGTAAAATCTAAATCTTATCCACAAAAAATCAATATAAATAAATAACCAGCATCTATATAACTAGATCTCAACATAAATATCTAAGGATGATAGTTGGATGGAAACAAATCCACTACCAACTCGAATAAAAAAGTATAACACAACAAATACAATATAGGAATACCAGCTAACGACCATGGTCTCGAAGAGAAGACATCCTCGCAACACAAGTAATCATCCAAATATGCGCTCCTGTAATTACTCAAGAACAGATACACCTGGCAGAGGACCAGGTCCTCAGAGGGACGTAACAAGATACAGAAAATACGAGCCAATTTGAATACAGTAAACATGCATATAATTTGAAAATAAATAAGTACGCTGTACAAGACAATCTATATGAATGCAAATGAGGACAACTTTTTGACGTATGGGCAAGGGTAGGCTACTCGATCTACCTCACAACTCACACACACGTCAGTGGACATCAGAAATCGACATACCGCGGGGGTAGCGACCAGCGAGACTCCAGAAATCGATATACCGTCGGGGTAGCGACCAGCGCGACACACGCCTGTTGTGCGAGCTATATACTACGGTTTATCAGAGTGGTTAAAAGCCCATACGCCTAATGATTGTCCTCTATGATACTAAGTGCCATGTGTGTGTCAACATATCTAATACATAGTAATGACTGAAAGAAAACTACACATGCAAGAAATATACAGAAATGCAATAAATATACAGAAATACACCAAGCATGCAAAATACTGTAAGTAATTTGGTAAGGTATCTTGCTTGGGGTCCTGCTGCTGGTATGAATCAGAGTCCAAGTCAAAGTCCAAATAGCCTATGTATTACAAATTTATCACGTCAAAAGATAATTTATTTTAATTTATTTAATTCTGGAATAATTACTCTAAAATCCTATTTTAAACTTATTATTCTAATTCTTATGTTAATTCTTAAATTTTGTCCAAAGAAACTAAATTTTATCAACTCGAGACTCATGGCACGCAAATCGAGGCGATATGTTGACCGAAAAGTCAACCGATACAAACTCAACTTTCATGCATGATTTCCTGTAGATTTTAGCATCAAAAATATGCTGGAATTTACGGCTCGTCCGAATTCAAATTTATTTGGGAATTATGGCATATACAAATTTTGTATTGTGCACCGATGGTTAAATTCTAACCTAGAAGTTCTACAGAATCAACAGTATGTAAATACTTCAAATTAAATTCTAGGAAAATATATGTCTATGATCTCGACATTAGCTTTTCGAAAATTTAAATGGTTAGTGATTCTGATTCCTGGTTCTCCCGAAATCGCGAAAACAACGAAACACGTCTATTTTCGGACATGCTGTGCTCTACGAATTTTTCAGAATTTAATACTAATAATTTCAAAAAAAAATTTATATAATCAAAAATCTAATCTCAATATCTTTCTAACGCAAGAAAATAGGCCTCGTTTGGAGTCCGAAGCTATGTGCAATGGCTTCTGGAAGATGAAGGAATCCTAGACGGCAATTCTCCAAAAATTGGCTCAAGAAAAACCCTAGAAAATAACTTAAACTATTATATATATAGAGGAGAGAGAAAGAGCAGCCGCGGCTCGGATTCTGCCACGTGGCAGCCATCCGTGGCTCCCCGCTCAGATCGAACGGTTAGATATTCACGCGGCTCGGCTCAGCTGAGTCCGACTCGGACTAGGACGCGGCTCGGCTCGGCTCGGCTCGGCTTCACCCCGCGGTCACTGACAGGCGGGCCCGGCACTGTTCGCTGCGGGAGGCTGACAGGTGGGCCCCCTGTTTACTGACTGGGCAGAATTAATTACTTTTTGGGTTTTCTTTTTCAGAAATTAGTTTTTAATTCAGTTTTTCATAATTAACTCAACATAAGTGCTAAAAATAATCAAAAAATTCCCAAAAAATTTTAAAAAATATATTTTATTATTTAGAACATAAAATAAAAGTTTGGGATATTTTTAATTAATTTTGAACATAAAATAAATTCTTTAAAGTCCTAGAAAATTAGTGTTACTAGTTTTTAATTAACTAAAAATTATGAAAAAAATCCCAATAATCTAAAATAGCCTAAAAATAATTCTAAATAAATATTTATATAAGTAAATATACTAAAAATTTATTTTCTAATTAACTAAGAGAATACTCTAAATAAATTTAACATCTATAATAAATATAATAATATAAAATATATACAAAATACCTATTTTGGGTGAGGGAGTTTACAATCTACCCAACTTAAAAAAATTTCATCCTCGAAATTAAAATAAGGCATAATTTGTTAAATCCTTCACATTCGTACATAAGGTACGTCAATCGCAATCTCTTCCAAAAATTTGAATAACAAAATCTATTAAAATCTATCGCGATCACTTCAAAATTAAGATAATCATTGTTCAAATCAAAATTTAACCTATTGTAATCTCTTCTTACTTTTCCAAATCATCAATATCCAAATTTAAATTGAATCCATATAACATCTTCAAGATTTAAATAACCCATATCAAATTTTACCTCACGATCTCCAACTATCATAATCTCCTCTAGAAGTAATTCGAGTCCAATATTATTCCTATTTTCACTTATAATTTTTTTTTGTATTGTTCAACTTTTTAAATTCCATTCACATCCTCAATATTTCAAATAGGTAGTCCAACCATCAAATTTTAATTCTTAATTTAAATCATCAAATTAAAAAATAATTTAAATATAGTCCACCAATGTTCAAGTCTGAAATTATATATTTATCCTTCAAATTCAAATTGATGATTTTACCTTCAATACTCAAAAATTTAAATTATGTACTTAATGTATAAATATTGGGTCCTCAATATCAAGATTTTTAAAATTCATTAATCCTCATCATCTTAGTCATTCTTCTAAAATTCTCAAAATTAAAATGGCTTGAACCTCTCCCAATCTAATCTTATTCGATCACAATCTAAAAGAAATTTCTTTCGAGTTGCCAATGCACTGCTACCCAACTTAGAATTTATCCATCTATCACAGAAGGCTATATACTTTAAGAAAAATATTCCTTAATTTATTTACTCATGTCATTCAATCCTCAAAACTTTAACGCCGATTATATCATATGTGATATGTCCTTAATTACGAAAGAATAATCCTCAAGTATGTGATCGGCCTATGGGGTATATCTAGTACTCTCTGTGTATCAAACTTATACCAAGTATGAGGTTTTGTTTTTCCGAAATAAGGAAAGACGGAGATCAATAATAAAGTATTCAAGGGCGAGGTAATAGAATAGAAGTATCGGGATCAAGGCGTTTAAAGAATTCAAATAGGAATTGTTAAAGTAGTTGTGGATTGAAATCCTATTTTGGTAATTCCTATTCACATGCTCGTATTAGTACAGTTATGTAGCCGATACGATACGCTCAGACATGACTAGAACAAGTATATTCGTCTACCAATCACTACATATCTCAATCCACGTAAAGTAGTATTACGAAGGGCGAATCAAGCGCACTAAGGTTAGCTAGACCTTAATACACTGATTCTGAAATGTATTAGTAGGTGTCCCCAATAATACATATCTCATGATCAAGCTCGATAAAAGAGTAAGCTTGCAAAACTAGGCTATAATAGCAGCATAAGTCAAGGTAGTGCAGCAAATATAAGTACGCTAGATGATGATGAAAGGAGGTACAAATTAATTCAAGTTCACAAAATAAAACAACTAAGCAACAATAATAAAAGACTCTACAATCCCTACAGTTATCATACAACCTCCTTGTCTATGTCGCTAGTCGACCAAATGTGGGCAAGGACCTCTAACTTCTATTGTCTGAATAACCACTGTCTTCTTATGCTAGTATACAATTAATGTTGTTCAATCACACTTCAATAATAGGTCAAAAGACTATGTGATACTAGGTTGTGAGGTATACTACCCAACTTAAAATAATAAACTAATACTGTGACAGTCTTAAGGGTACCGTAGAAGCTCCTGTTAAGGTCTTCGAGAAGGGGTCTTGGTACTTGTTAGGGTATCCTCTTATATTACATAGGTCATGGTCGTCTTAACTCTTAGTCATAGTGCAAGTGTCAATAGTAAGAATGGAACAGTTACTGGCCTCAAGGGAAAGGGAATATAACTCGTATTGAGGTGTGGTACAAGTTACGTAATTTAAAACTAAGGGATAAGCACCAGATCTCAATCTACAAGAATAACTTAACTATCAAGTTCTAAAATTCAAGATTATAACTATAATCCTAGCAAACTATGTGTCCTTAATAAAGATATAAATTACTTGGCCTACTATCAGAAGTGTCAGGTGGCACGAGTTGAAAGATAAAGAAAAGAAGAATATAATTTTGGTCGTCGCACAATTAGCGAACGCTGTGGTCACAGGGGAACAATATATGAAAATAGAGGGGCTCTAGATAGCATCATAGTTTTCCAAGGGAAAGGGATATGCTAGTCTCTGTATTTGAGGTATGATTAGGAAAATATTCTATGCATTGCTCTTGGCTTTCTAAGGTACTGTCTGCTTATCTCAAGACAAGAATCTAAATTTATGGTTCTCCAATACTCATCTAACGGCGTGGGTTAGGTTCAGTCCTAATATTTACTTTGGTTTTCTATTGGTTTCTCAATGCTAGGGGCAACCATAATGGTAAACTTCTAACTAACTCTAGTAGTGTCTATACTACTCTCAAGTCCTCATAACACATCAGGGGGTAATGGTAAACCAATTCTAGAGATAAGAAATTCTAGGGTTCACTAGACATCCTAAACTTAGTGGTGTGTCAGCACTCTATTTGTACTCTTAATAGGAAGGTTACCCTACTTATCATCTAACAACAGAAACTTCTATATTCTAGGAGAGGCTATACTAAAGAAACTATTATGGGAGTACAGGAATCAAGCAGGATACAATTATTCAAATAGAATAGATTAGAAGAAAGATGAGTTATAGTCAATTGTGGATGAGATCCTATAATCTAGTCCTAGGTGCAGGCTTGTTCGGTACAGTAACGTAACCGAGATAATATGCTCTCGACCTGCATGGGCCACCACAAAAACATGTCACGCCCCAGTCCCAAAATACGTAGGACTAGGAACACGTAAGCATGCCAGCCGCATGGATATGGCAACTCCAATATATGGAAACCAAACCCATATGTACGCTGTAATATGAATATAAAATCCACAAGTGGTATAAACATATGTCACAAGTCACAGGGTACAATCTAAATCTCATCCACAGAAAATCAATATAAATGAATAACCAGCATCTATATAACTAGATCTCAACATAAATATCTAAGGATGATAGTTGGATGGAAACAAATCCACTACCAACTCGAATGAAAAAGTACAACACAATAAATACAATATAGGAATACCAGCTAACGACCATGGGCTCGAAGAGAAGACATCCTCGCAACACAAGTAATCATCCAAATCTGCGCTCCTGCAATTACTCAAGAACAGATACACCTGGCAGAGGACCAGGTCCTCAGAGGGACGTAACATGATACAGAAAATACGAGCCAATTTGAATACAGTAAATATGCATATAATTTAAAAATAAATAAGTACGCTGTACAAGACAATCTATATGAATGCAAATAAGGATAACTTTTTGACGTATGGGCAAGGGTAGGCTACTCGATCTACCTCACAACTCACACACACGTCAATGGATATCAGAAATCGACATACCGCGGGGGTAGTGACCAGCGAGACTCCAGAAATTGACATACCGCGGGGGTAGCGACCAGCACGACACACACCCGTAGTGCGAGTTATATACTACGGTTTACCAGAGTGGTTAAAAGCCCATACGCCTAATGATTGTCCTCTATGATACTAAGTGCCATGTGTGTGTCAACATATCTAATACATAGTAATGACTGAAAGAAAACTACACATGCAATAAATATACAGAAATATACTAAGTATGCAAAATACTGTAAGAAATTTGGCAAGGTATCTTGCCTGGGGTCCTGCTGCTGGTATGAATCAGAGTCCAAGTCACAGTCCAAATAGCCTATGTATTACAAATTTATCACGTCAAAAGATAATTTATTTTAATTTATTTAATTCTGGAATAATTAATCTAAAATCCTATTTTAATCTTATTATTCTGATTCTTATGTTAATTCCTATATTTTGTCCAAAGAACAGAATTTTATCAACTCGAGACTCATGGCACGCAAATCGAGGCGATCTGTTGATCTAAAAGTCAACCGACTGTAAGCCCCCTGATTTTCATGAATTTCTAATTTGGTTTCTATCAATTTTTTGGAATTTTCTAGGATTTTTCTGAGATTAAAACCTAGGCCTTTGGTAATTAAATAATTTTTAATTGTTAATTAATATTAAAATATTATGGAAATAATATTTTATGGTTTAAAATGGAAAACTGGACATAGGATAATTTTCTGTGAATTTATTGGACTTTGGAAACCCGTTTAAAGCCCTAAAAACCAATGTAAATAAACCCTAATTAAACCCCTTAAATAAACCGGGTTTAATAGAAATTAACCCAAACCAAACCAAACTAGACTGAACCGAACCAGGCCAAAACCCAGCATAGCGGGTCGGGTCGGGTCGGATCTGAGACAAACCTGACCTGGACCCAAACCTGCAGAAACCTTAATCCCAAATCGGGTCGGAAACACTGTTCCGACCCGGCGGTGCTGTATAAATCTCCCCCTCGACTTCCGTGCCCTAGCCGCCGCCACATCCCCACGTTGTCGTACCCTCGACCTCCGCCGACCAGTCCCCAGCCGCCCGACGACATCGACGAATCCCCTCCTCTTCCTCTCCCCCACCTCTGCCCAACCTCCCTGAGCCCCGCTCCGGTCACCCTCGGCCACCAGCTGTCCCTCGCCACGCCCGAGTCCCGCAACCCTACGTATCCGTCGTCGCCGCCTAGCCTAAACCCTAACGATTCTCATCCCCACCGCCTTCATCTCCGGTCACCCTCTTCCTGTCGACCCAGCCTCGCTGGAGCCGACGCTCTCCTCCGCCCGGAACCTTCCCTCTCCGCTATTTTCCTCCCCCCCCGCATTCCCCCAGTCTTCCTCTCCCGAGCACGACCCTGGCCCGACTTCTCCGCCTGCACAGTCGACCTCTTCTCTCCTCTTCCCCGGCCGGTCCATCCCCTCCCTGAGCCCTCGACCACAGTCCCTCACCCCCGCCGCCTACTCCCCGACCAGCAAACCCCCTCGCCGGCCCTCCACCAATACCACCTCACCCGAGCCCCATCTCCATCTGTCACGCCCCAGTCCCAAAATGTCGAGGGACTGAGCACGTGGGCAATGGCCCGCAGCACGCACCGATGGACAACCCAATTTAATGGATCCATCAGGGCATGCTTAAGCTGTAGTCTAGCAGTACTATGTTACAAGTCTCAGGTATTTCTAATCTCATCCACAGAATAAACACAGATTAATTGCCAGAAATAATGTAATGAAAATAATTAAGCAATATTAAATAAGTGTCTCGGGAAACAAATCCGAGAATTATTCTGTTACATTTAAGGAAAAGACAGAAAATAAAATGCTGAAAAAATAGAAATACTGAGTAGATGAAGCCGGTGCTCAGGAGAAATCTTTGGCCACTATCTCGTCTTCGGTTCCCGGTTCTGGTTTGAGAAGTGCTCCGGTTCCGTATATCTCTGGGTAGTTCTCTTCAGCTGTACCTGGGGACATCATCCATTCCAGGTCCTCAGGGGACATAACAAGGTATAGAAAATACAAGCCAAAATATATGGAGTGCAGCGATAAATAAAACAACTGGGTAAACTGCGTAACCATCTATGTGATATGCAATATGAGAGCAGCACTAGAACTCAGGCTGAAGCCACTACAAGCTCTGTGTCGGAGAGCCAGTAGCGGCAATAACTATGAACTACACTATGATATATACTATGTTTTATATATATAATATCAGCCTGTAGTCTGTGTGTCTCTCCCCACCCAATGTAATCCCACGTCTCATGTCCACGATGCCTCATGTCCATGTCACGCACGATTATAACTAATGCAGCAAGTCTGATAGCAATGAATCAAATGTCTAAGAATGTAAAGTCTATGTCATAAAATATGCCTCCTATACAGAGTTACCTTGAATGTCTCAGAAAGACTCTGTCTCATGAAATAGTGTCAAGTGTCCTGGGTTCCGTAGTACTTGATAAGACAAGTACAAGAATTATCGGGTCTCGATAACCATGTCTATGTGACGTTACCCAACCCCGCGTACGGAGTCGGCACCCGACTATGATCGGACACTAAGCACGTCACCCGTTTCCTAGGTTAAGCAGTTAAAACAAGTTTACATTTAATTCCACAAGAAATTAAGTAAAATACTATGTTAAGAATTACTGAGACTTGGCAAGCTTTACTTGCCCACTAATGCATAATTAAGTCCAGAAAATTATTAGCAAGCTGCAGGGTTTGGCAAGGTACACTTGCCTGTGGTTCCAGCTATGTTTGCGGTTCTGACTTCGGTTGGATTTGCAGGCGGTACTACGGTTGCTGAAACAAATATCACCATCAGATCCAGAAAATATTAATCAGCTAGAAATGCCTGTCCTTGAGTCCAATTTGGAGACAAGGGCAAAAACGGCAATTTCGGGTCAGAACGGGGTCCATAGGTGGGCCCGCTTTGCACCGAAAAATGTGTCCGGGTCAAAGGTCTCCAAATTCACCAAACTTAGTGTCAACAGGTCAGGAACGATGATACGAACCCAACGGAGCTTCCAGAATTGGATTTCGATGAGCCGATCACAAAATCGTCCGTCGAGCGGGGCTTGTGGGGCCCATGACACGCGATTTCGTCAACGTTCTCAGAATCGAACCAAACTTGACCCACAGGGCCAGCGTATTGCTACGAGTCCGATGGCATAAGTTTTACCTCGATCCGACATGGGTACACAAAGTTAGGGCACGTTCCAGAAAGTACGGATACGGGACGATGTCCGCGGATACGCGTTGATCCCGGTGTGCACGCACACCTGAATCGACTTCTGCAAAATCCCACACGTCCGTATCGACGATGCGCACGTATCTGTGAAGACCGTGCACGACCAAGTCATCCCGTTTGGCGGGTTGTACTCAGTTCCGGGGTAAAACAGGGTCTGGTTTTTTTCTGTTTTTGGATCGTGGTGTGCGATCACCACAGGACGCGATGCCCTGAACGGTTTGTCCGGGCACCGAGAGAGTCGTACAGGCTTCGCAACGTAATTTGCGGAATCAAAATCCGAGCTACGAACAGAAAGTTACAAGTACCTGAAGGGGACCCAAAAACCGGGGTTCGAGTTGTGTCCGACACGTGTCCGACTCGTGTCGGACACAGGGGAAGAATCTAGGGTTAGGGTTTGGGGGGACGCTGGCCGAGCTCCGGCGGGGGAGGCCGGGCTAAGGCGGAGGGGGCTGGGGCACGGGCGGCCGGGCTCGTCGGAGGCGGCACGGGGACGCGGCGGAGCTGCACGGCGGAGGCGACGCTGTTGCCGCTGCGGCTGCTGACTGCTGCTGTGAGCTGCGGTGGCCGTTGCCGGAGACGAAGGGGGAGGGGAGGAGGAGAGCTGGGCTGCTGCGTCGAGGCGGAGGGGTGCTGCGGGCGGCGGTCGACAGAGGCGCAGCGGCGAGGCGGAGCGTGGAGGCTGGGGGGGCTGACGGTGGAGGCTCGACGAGAGGGGGGTTTAAAGGGCTGGCCGGGCGGTTGGGGGGGGGGCCGAGATGGGCGGGGAGATGGGTGTCGTGGCCGGGCAGCGCGGCGCGAGGCGGGCGGAGCGGCGCCGGACGCGGGCGCCGCCGGAGAACGCGGGGGCTGGGTTTGTGGGTGAGGGTGGCCGGGTTGTAGGCACGGGTCTGGTTCGGGCAGACCCGACCCGACCCGGTAGGGCTGGGCTGGGTTTGGGTTTGGCCCAATGGGCCGGGCCGCGGGCAAGATTCGTGGGCTGGGTATTTTAATATAATAATTATAATTATAATAATAATAATAAATAATTATCAGTAAATAATTAATAAATAATTTAATTAAATAAATACTTTTAGTCATTTAAAAATAGGTCCGGGGTCCGATAAATTTCAAAAAAATTGCCCTAAGTCCAGTTTTTCATTTTTCATCAAAAAATATTATTTTCATAATATTTTAATACTATTTAATATCAATTAAAATTTATTTAATAATTAAAACCCTGTTTTTAAATTACAGAAAAATCTCAGAAAATTACAGAAAATTGTGAAAAATCCAGATTTTAAAATTTGGAAAAATCAGGGGGTTTACAATCTACCCCCCTTAAGAGGATTGCGTCCTCGCAATCAAAGAGTAACCGGTCAACAGAGATGACGCGGTCGCAAGCATCGTTTGAAACACATCACAAGATACTTTAGGAAAATACCGTTTCCCTAAAATGAAAGTTATGCACTTCCAGAGAAAATCTAGTTAAAGAAAAGAACTACAACTTTTATGAAAACCAGGTTATTATTAACAAGTTACAATTTACTAGGTTGGGGCTGAGGTCACGAACCAAGAGGCACGAACTAAACAACACTAAAAACGGATAACTACGAATCACTTACTCGCATCAGCGTCCTGCACAGTCATCGTGTAGGCTTGTCCTCGTCCTTGAGGTAGATTTCTCTGCTGCTGCTGAGCTTGCTGGAAGAGTGTCGCCTGAGGTGCCAGAGGTGGCCTCGGTGCTGGTGAAGCTGGTTGGTTTGCCCTTGGTGCTCCATCTCGATGCTGGGGACAGTCCTTGGCTATGTGTTGATTGGTGCCGCAAATCAGGCACAATCCCAACTTGCGTCTGCAGTCCCTCTCGACATGGCCTATCTTGCCGCAGTAGTGACAGGTAGGAAGGGTCTGCGAAGCTGTCCTCGGTGGCTGGTGCGTGTGAGATCTCTTTGCAGATTCTCCTGGTGATATTCTGTCTGGTGCTGAGGTGATTGGCCGCTTGTGGCGAGACTCCCTCCTGGTGACGCGTTCCATGCGTCGGGCTGCAGCAAGAACGTCTGAGTAGGAGGTAGGTACGACGGATCCGATGAGTCTCTGTAGCTCAAAGTTCAGTTCGTCGAAGAACTTCTCGGCCTTCTCTTCCTCTGTCGGGATCAGGGTTGGGGCGAAGCGGCTCAGACGAATGAATTCTGCGTTGTATTCTTCACCGTAATAGAGTCCTGGGTGAGGCGATTGAATTTGTCCCACAGTTCTGATCGAGCGATGGCAGGAATGTACATCTCTTAGAAAAGTCTGGATAACTTCGCCCAAGTGAGTCGGTCTGGTCTGAGTCGCGTCTCCTCAGACAACCACCAGTGGTGCGCGTTGCCTGTCAATTGCATTCGGACGGCAGTCATCCAGCATTTCCGTGGAAGCTCAGCTGCTTCAAGTTGATGTCGTATGTTGGTAGCCACTCATGAACTTCGGTGGGCTCCTCTTTTCCAGAAAAGGTGCGGGACTTCAGTTGGCGGAAGTCAGTGATTGAGCCTGTAGTTGGCCGTCGAGTTGGTAGGTTGGCCTGCTCTAGTACAGTTACGATGCTGTCCCTCCAGAAGTTAGCTTCGCGACGCTGAGCCTCGTGTTGGACTTGTTGCTAATCTTGCATCATCGCGTAGATCATTTAGAATATCTGTTGCCCGTCAATTGGCTGTCCTTGTGGGAGTACGGGCGTAGGTGGAACAAACTGCGGCGGAGACGGGATGTCATCGCGCCGGAATCTAGGGGTAGATTGACCTGCCTGCTGGCTTTGTTGAGTTGAGGGAATTCCTCCAACTGGTGTCACTTCGTCGTCATAGGTGACACCTGTAGCTGGCGGGGTTCCGGCGGGAGTCTCATTGCATTCTTGTGGGTCCATCTCCCTGCATCCAAAATACCCAGTAAGAGGCGTACATGAATCAAGGCAAGATGCAAGTCAAAATTAGTTCGAATACGATACAGATATCAAAAACGATTTAAGCAAGTGGATGAGATCCTAAAAACCTATTCTATTCTTTAATGCAGGCCTGTTCGGTCCCTAAGTTGAAACCAAACAATTTAGTCGTTGACCTGCATGGGCCACCACAAAAACCATGTCACACCCCAGTCCCAAAATGTCGAGGGACTGAGCACGTGAGCAATGGCCAGCAGCACGCACCGATGGACAACCCAATTTAATGGATCCATCAGGGCATGCTTAAGCTGTAGTCTAGCAGTACTATGTTACAAGTCTTAGGTATTTCTAATCTCATCCACAGAATAAACACAGATTAATTGCCAAAAATAATGCAATGGAAATAATTAAGCAATATCAAATAAGTGTCTCGGGAAACAAATCTGAGAATTATTCTGTTACATTTAAGGAAAAGACAGGAAATAAAATGCTGAAAAAATGAAAATACTGAGTAGATGAAGCCGGTGCTCAAGAGAAATCTTCGGCCACTATCTCGTCTTCGATTCCTGGTTCTGGTTTGAGAAGTGCTCCGATTTCGTACACCTCTGGGTAGTTCTCTTCAGCTGTACCTGGGGACATCATCCATTCCAGGTCCTCAGGGGACATAACAAGGTACAGAAAATACAAGCCAAAATATATGGAGTGCAGCGATAAATGAAACAACAGGATAAACTACGTAACCATCTATGTGATATATAATATGAGAGCAGCACTAGAACTCAGGCTGAAGCCACTACAAGCTCTGTGTCGGGGAGCCGGTAGCGGCAATAACTATGAACTACACTATGATATATACTATGTTTTATATATATAATATCAGCCTGTAGTCTGTGTGTCTCTCCCCACCCAATGTAATCCCACGTCTCATGTCCACGATGCCTCATGTCCATGTCACGCACGATTATAACTAATGCAGCAAGTCTGATAGCTATGAATCAAATGTCTAAGAATGTAAAGTCTATGTCATAAAACATGCCTCCTATACAGAGTTACCTTGAATGTCTCAGGAAGACTCTGTCTCATGAAATAGTGTCAAGTGTCCTGGGTTCCGTAGTACTTGATAAGACAAGTACGAGAATTATCGGGTCTCGATAACCATGTCTATGTGACGTTACCCAACCCCGCGTACGGAGTCGGCACCCGACTATGATCGGACACTAAGCACGTCACCCGTTTCCTAGGTTAAGCAGTTAAAACAAGTTTACATTTAATTCCACAAGAAATCAAGTAAATACTATGTTAAGAATTACTGAGACTTGGCAAGCTTTACTTGCCCACTAATGCATAATTAAGTCCAGAAAATTATTAGCAAGCTGCAGGGTTTGGCAAGGTACACTTGCCTGTGGTTCCAGCTATGTTTGCGGTTCTGACTTCGGTTGGATTTGCAGACGGTACTCCGGTTGCTGAAACAAATATCATCATCAGATCCAGAAAATATTAATCAGCTAAAAATGCATATCCTTGAGTTCAATTTGGAGACAAGGGCAAAAACGACAATTTTGGGTCAGAACGGGGTCCACAGGTGGGCCCGCTTTACACCGAAAAATGTGTCCGGGTCAAAGGTCTCCAAATTCACCAAACTTAGTGTCAACAGGTCAGGAACGATGATACGAACCCAACGGAGCTTCCAGAATTGGATTCCGATGAGCCGATCACAAAATCGTCCATCGAGCGGGGCCTGTGGGGCCCACGACACGCGATTTCGTCAACGTTCTCAGAATCGAACCAAACTTGACCCACAGGGCCAGTGTATTGCTACGAGTCCGATGGCGTAAGTTTTATCTCGATCCGACGTGTGTACACAAAGTTAGGGCACGTTCCAGAAAGTACGGATACGGAATGATGTCCGCGGATACGCGTTGATCCCGGTGTGCACGCACACCTGAATCGACTTCTGCAAAATCCCACACGTCCGTATCGACGATACGCACATATCTGTGAAGACCGTGCACGACCAAGTCGTCCCGTTTGGCGGATTGTACTCAGTTCCGGGGTGAAACAGGGTCTAGTTTTTTCTTGTTTTTGGATCGTGGTGTGCGATCACCACAGGACGCGATGCCCCGAACGGTTTGTCCGGACACCGAGAGAGTCGTACAGGCTTCGCAACGCAATTTGCGGAATCAAAATCTGAGCTACGAACAGAAAGTTACAAGTACCTGAAGGGGACCCAAAAATCGAGGTTCGAGTTGTGTCCGACACGTGTCCGACTCGTGTCGGACACAGGGGAAGAATCTAGGGTTAGGGTTTGGGGGGACGCTGGCCGAGCTCCGGCGGGGGAGGCCGGGCTAAGGCGGAGGGGGCTGGGGCACGGGCGGCCGGGCTCGTCGCAGGCGGCGCGGGGACGCGGCGGAGCTGCACGGCGGAGGCGACGCTGTTGCCGCTGCGGCTGCTGACTGCTGCTGTGAGCTGCGGTGGCCGTTGCCGGAGACGAAGGGGGAGGGGAGGAGGAGAGCTGGGCTGCTGCGTCGAGGCGGAGGGGTGCTGCGGGCGGCGGTCGATGGAGGCGCAGCGGCGAGGCAGAGCGTGGAGGCTGGGGGGGCTGACGGTGGAGGCTCGACGAGAGGGGGGTTTAAAGGGCTGGCCGGGCGGTTGGGGGGGGCCCGAGATGGGCGGGGAGAGGGGTGTCGTGGCCGGGCAGCGCGGCGCGAGGCGGGCGGAGCGGCGCCGGATGCGGGCGCCGTCGGAGAACGCGGGGGCTGGGTTTGTGGGTGAGGGTGGCCGGGTTGTAGGCACGGGTCGGGTTCGGGCAGACCCGACCCGACCCGGTAGGGCTGGGCTGGGTTTGGGTTTGGCCCAATGGGCCGGGCCGCGGGCAAGATTCGTGGGCTGGGTATTTTAATATAATAATTATAATTATAATAATAATAATAAATAATTATCAGTAAATAATTAATAAATAATTTAATTAAATAAATACTTTTAGGCATTTAAAAATAGGTCCGGGGTCCGACAAATTCCAGAAAAATTGTCCTAAATCCATTTTTTCATTTTTCATCCAAAAATATTATTTTTATAATATTTTAATACTATTTAATATCAACTAAAAATTATTTAATAATTAAAACCCTGTTTTTAAATTACAGAAAAATCTCAGAAAATTCCAGAAAATTGTGAAAAATCCAGATTTTAAAATTTGGAAAAATCAGGGGGTTTACAATCTACCCCCCTTAAGAGGATTGCGTCCTCGCAATCAAAGAGTAACCGGTCAACAGAGATGACGCGGTCGCAAGCATCGTTTGAAACACATCACAAGATACTTTAGGGAAATACCGTTTCCCTAAAATGAAAGTTATGCACTTCCAGAGAAAATTTAGTTAAAGAAAAGAACTACAACTTTTATGAAAACCAGGTTATTATTAACAAGTTGCAATTTACTAGGTTGGGGCTGAGGTCACGAACCAAGAGGCACGAACTAAACAACACTAAAAATGGATAACTACGAATCACTTACTCGCATCAGCATCCTGCACAGTCATCGTGTAGGCTTGTCCTCGTCCTTGAGGTAGATTCCTCTGCTGCTGCTGAGCTTGCTGGAAGAGTGTCGCCTGAGGTGCCAGAGGTGGCCTCGGTGCTGGTGAAGCTGGTTGGTTTGCCCTTGGTGCTCCATCTCGATGCTGGGGACAGTCCTTGGCTATGTGTTGATTGGTACCGCAAATCAGGCACAATCCCAACTTGCGTCTGCAGTCCCTCTCGACATGGCCTATCTTGCCGCAGTAGTGACAGGTAGGAAGGGTCTGCGAAGCTGTCCTCGGTGGCTGGTGCGTGTGAGATCTCTTTGCAGATTCTTCTGGTGATGTTCTGTCTGGTGCTGAGGTGATTGGCCGCTTGTGGAGAGACTCCCTCCTGGTGACGCGTTCCATGCATCGGGCTGCAGCGATAACGTCTGAGTAGGAGGTAGGTACGACGGATCCGATGAGTCTCTGTAGCTCAAAGTTTAGTCCGTCGAAGAACTTCTCGGCCTTCTCTTCCTCTGTCGGGATCAGGGTTGGGGCGAAGCGGCTCAGACGAATGAATTCTGTGTTGTATTCTTCACCGTCATAGAGTCCTGGGTGAGGCGATTGAATTTGTCCCACAGTTCTGATCGAGCGATGGCAGGAATGTATATCTCTTGGAAAAGTCTGGATAACTTCGCCCAAGTGAGTCGGTCTGGTCTGAGTCGCGTCTCCTCAAACAACCACCAGTGGTGCGCGTTGCCTGTCAATTGCATTCGGACGGCAGTCATCCAGCGTTCCCGTGGAAGCTCAGCTGCTTCAAGTTGATGCCGTATGTTGGTGAGCCACTCATGAACTTCGGTGGGCTCCTCTTTTCCAGAAAAGGTGCGGGGCTTCAGTTGGCGGAAGTCAGTGATTGAGCCTGTAGTTGGCCGTCGAGTTGGTAGGTTGGCCTGCTCCAGTACAGTTACGATGCTGTCCCTCCAGAAGTTAGCTTCGCGACGCTGAGCCTCGTGTTGGACTTGTTGCTGAGCTTGCATCATCGCGTAGATCATTTGGAATATCTGCTGCCCGTCAATTGGCTGTCCTTGTGGGAGTACGGGCGTTGATGGAACGAACTGCGGCAGAGGCGGGATGTCATCGTGCCGGAATCTAGGGGTAGATTGACCTGCCTGCTGGCTTTGTTGAGTTGAGGGAACTCCTCCAACTGGTGTCACTTCGTCGTCATAGGTGACACCTGTAGCTGGCGGGGTTCCGGCGGGAGTCTCATTGCATTCTTGTGGGTCCATCTCCCTGCATCCAAAATACCCAGTAATAGGCGTACATGAATCAAGGCAAGATGCAAGTCAAAATTAGTTCGAATATGATACAGATATCAAAAACGATTTAAGCAAGTGGATGAGATCCTAAAAACCTATCCTATTCTTTAATGCAGGCCTGTTCGGTCCCTAAGTTGAAACCGAACAATTTAGTCGTTGACCTGCATGGGCCACCACAAAAACCATGTCACACCCCAGTCCCAAAATGTCGAGGGACTGAGCACGTGAGCAATGGCCAGCAGCACGCACCAATGGACAACCCAATTTAATGGATCCATCAGGGCATGCTTAAGCTGTAGTCTAGCAGTACTATGTTACAAGTCTTAGGTATTTCTAATCTCATCCACAGAATAAACACAGATTAATTGCCAGAAATAATGCAATGGAAATAATTAAGCAATATCAAATAAGTGTCTCGGGAAACAAATCCGAGAATTATTCTGTTACATTTAAGGAAAAGACAGGAAATAAAATGCTGAAAAAATAGAAATACTGAGTAGATGAAGCCGGTGCTCAAGAGAAATCTTCGGCCACTATCTCGTCTTCGGTTCCTGGTTCTGATTCGAGAAGTGCTCCGGTTTCGTACACCTCTGGGTAGTTCTCTTCAGCTGTTCCTGGGGACATCATCCATTCCAGGTCCTCAGGGGACATAACAAGGTACAGAAAATACAAGCCAAAATATATGGAGTGCAGCGATAAATGAAACAACAGGATAAACTACGTAACCATCTATGTGATATGTAATATGAGAGCAGCACTAGAACTCAGGCTGAAGCCACTACAAGCTCTGTGTCGGGGAGCCGGTAGCGGCAATAACTATGAACTACACTATGATATATACTATGTTTTATATATATAATATCAGCCTGTAGTCTGTGTGTCTCTCCCCACCCAATGTAATCCCACGTCTCATGTCCACGATGCCTCATGTCCATGTCACGCACGATTATAAATAATGTAGCAAGTCTGATAGCTATGAATCAAATGTCTAAGAATGTAAAGTCTATGTCATAAAACATGCCTCCTATACAGAGTTACCTTGAATGTCTCAGGAAGACTCTGTCTCATGAAATAGTGTCAAGTGTCCTGGGTTCCGTAGTACTTGATAAGACAAGTACGAGAATTATCGGGTCTCGATAACCATGTCTATGTGACGTTACCCAACCCCGCGTACGGAGTCGGCACCCGACTATGATCGGACACTAAGCACGTCACCCGTTTCCTAGGTTAAGCAGTTAAAACAAGTTTACATTTAATTCCACAAGAAATCAAGTAAAATACTATGTTAAGAATTACTGAGACTTGGCAAGCTTTACTTGCCCACTAATGCATAATTAAGTCCAGAAAATTATTAGCAAGCTGCAGGGTTTGGCAAGGTACACTTGCCTGTGGTTCCAGCTATGTTTGCGGTTCTGACTTCGGTTGGATTTGCAGACGGTACTCCGGTTGCTGAAATAAATATCACCATCAGATCCAGAAAATATTAATCAGCTAGAAATGCCTGTCCTTGAGTCCAATTTGGAGACAAGGGCAAAAACGGCAATTTCGGGTCAGAACAGGGTCCACAGGTGGGCCCGCTTTGCACCGAAAAACGTGTCCGGGTCAAAGGTCTCCAAATTCACCAAACTTAGTGTCAACAGGTCAGGAACGATGATACGAACCCAACGGAGCTTCCAGAATTGGATTCCGATGAGCCAATCACAAAATCGCCCGTCGAGCGGGGCCTGTGGGGCCCACGACACGCGATTTTGTCAACGTTCTCAGAATCGAACCAAACTTGACCCACAGGGCCAGCGTATTGCTACGAGTCCGATGGCGCAAGTTTTGTCTCGATCCAACGTGTGTACACAAAGTTAGGGCACGTTCCAAAAAGTACGGATATGGGACGATGTCCGCGGATACGCGTTGATCCCGGTGTACACGCACACCCGAATCGACTTCTGCGAAATCCCACACATCCGTATCGACGATGCGCACGTATCTGTGAAGACCGCGCGCGACCAAGTCATCCCGTTTGGCGGGACATACTCAGTTCTTGGGTGAAACAGGGTCTAGTTTTTTCCTGTTTTTGGATCGCGGTGTGCGATCACCACAGGACGCGATGCCCCGAACGGTTTGTCCGGGCACCGAGAGGGTCGTACAGGCTTCGCAACGCAATTTACGGAATCGAAATCCGAGCTGCGAACAGAAAGTTACAAGTACCTGTAGGGGACCCGAAAACCGGGGTTCGAGTTGTGTCCGACACGTGTCCGACTCGTGTCGGACACAGGGAAAGAATCTAGGGTTAGGGTTTGGGGGGACGCTGGCCGAGCTCCGGCGGGGGAGGCCGGGCTAAGGCGGAGGGGGCTGGGGCACGGGCGGCCGGGCTCGTCGGAGGCGGCGCGGGGACGCGGCGGAGCTGCACGGCGGAGGCGGCGCTGTTGCCGCTGCGGCTGCTGACTGCTGCTGTGAGCTGCGGTGGCCGTTGCCGGAGACGAAGGGGGAGGGGAGGAGGAGAGCTGGGCTGCGGCGTCGAGGCGGAGGGGTGCTGCGGGCGGCGGTCGACGGAGGCGCAGCGGCGAGGCGGAGCGTGGAGGCTGGGGGGGCTGACGGTGGAGGCTCGACGAGAGGGGGGTTTAAAGGGCTGGCCGGGCTGTTGGGGGGGGGCCGAGATGGGCGGGGAGAGGGGCGTCGTGGCCGGGCAGCGCGGCGCGAGGTGGGCGGAGCGGCGCCGGACGCGGGCGCCGCCGGAGAACGCGGGGGCTGGGTTCGTGGGTGAGGGTGGCCGGGTTGCGGGCATGGGACGGGTTCGGGCAGACCCGACCCGACCCGGTAGGGCTGGGCTGGGTTTGGGTTCGGCCCAATGGGCCGGGCCGCGGGCTGGATTCGTGGGCTGGGTATTTTAATATAATAATAATAATAATAATAATAAATAATTATCAGTAAATAATTAATAAATAATTTAATTAAATAAATACTTTTAGGCATTTAAAAATAGGTCCGGGGTCCGATAAATTCCAGAAAAATTGCCCTAAGTCCAATTTTTCATTTTTCATCCAAAAATATTATTTTCATAATATTTTAATACTATTTAATATCAATTAAAAATCATTTAATAATTAAAACTCTGTTTTTAAATTACAGAAAAATCCTAGAAAATTCCAGAAAATTATGAAAAATCCAGATTTTAAAATTTTAAAAAATCAGGGGGTTTACACCATCATCTCCAGCCACCTCCACACGACTCCGACTCTGACTCCGCCGTGTCCGCCTTGCAGCCCTGACCCAACACAGCAGCTCCCCGACCCGCTGACCTAGCCCCGGATACGGCATACCCTAGCCTGGATACGGTAGTGCTGGACACAGCGGACACGAGCACATCAAACCCTAGGGCGAACACAGCAGACACAGGACGCAGGACATGAAGGACACTCGGATACAGGAAATCAGTCTTCACGGAACCCTGTTTAGGTAACATTTCCTCTCTCCTCGATGCCCCATTTTCGATTCTGTCAATTGCGTCACGTAGACTGTATAACCCCTCGATGCCCGTGCAACCTGCTCGGTGCATCACGTCCTGTAGTGATCGCACGCCACGATCCAAAAACGGGAAAACCAACACCCTGTTTCACCCCGAAACTGAGTACGCCCCGCCAAACGGGACGACTTGGTCGCGTGCGGTCTTCACCGATACGTGCGCGTCATTGATACGGACGTGCAAAATTTCACAGAAGTTGATTCGGATGTGCGTGCACACCGGAATCAACGCGTATCCGCCAACACCGTCCCGTATTCGCCTATTCTGGAATATGCTGTAACTTTGTGTACATACGTCGGATCGAGACGAAACTTGTGCCATCGGACTCGTAGCAATACGCTGGTCCTGTGACCCAAGTTTGGTTCGATTCTGAGAACGTTGACAAAATCGCTTATCGTAGACCCCACAGGCTCCACTTGACGGGCGATTTTGTGATCGGCTCACCGGAATCCAATTCTGGAAGTTTCGTTGGGTTCGTATCATCGTTCCTGACTTGTTGACACTAAGTTGGACAAATTTGAAGACCTTTGATCCTGACACGCTTTTCGGTGCAAAGTGGCCCACATATGGACCCCGCTTTGACCCGGAAATGTCATTTTTGCCCCTGTGTCCAAATTGGACTTAAGGACAGGCAATTCTAGCTATTTGATATTTTTTGAATCTAATGGTGATGTTTATTTTAGCAACCGGAGTAGTACCTGCAAATCACACTGAGACCAGAGCTACAGTTGGCGCCAGAACCCCAGGCAAGTGTACCTTGCCAAACTTGCAGTTCTTGTTATTTATTCCTTTGACTATATATATATATTTGTGCATGCTTGACCTAGGACCGTGTGACTTACTTAGCGTCCGATTATTAGTCGGGTGCCAACCCGTACGCGGAGTTGTGTAATGTCACCTAGAGATGGATATCGTGACCCTTTACATTCACGTACTTGTCTTATCAAGTACATAGACCCAGGACACTTGATACTATTCATGAGACAGAATCTTCCTGAGATATTCATGGTGATTCTATATAGGATCCAGGTTTTATGACATAGACATTATATTCCTAGACATTATATGACTTGCTGCATTAGTTTTGATCTTGCGTGACATGTACATGAGACGTTGTGGACATGAGACATATGATTACATGGGGTAGGGAGAGTCACACAGGCTACAGGCTGATTATATATATATTTATATAATTTATAGTAAACACATAGTAAAATACATAGTAAACACTGCTACCGGCTCCCAGACACAAAGCTTGTAGTGGTCTCAGCCCGAGTTTAGTGATGCTCTCAAATTGCATTTTCACATAGACGGTTATATAGTTTACCCTATTTATCTCATTTACTATTACACTGTATTTTGGCATGTTAATTTCTGTACCTTGTTATGTCCCCTGAGGACCTGGATACCGGACTTTGTCCCCAGGACTAGCAGACGAGATCGACCCCGAGTTTCACGGGACAGGAGCATTAGCAGGAGCGGAAGCAGGAGCAGGCGCTGGAGCAGTACCAGATCCAGTAGACGAGTGATCACCGAGGGTATCTTCTGGGTATAGGCTTTACCCATACTCAGTATTTGTTGTGGTTATCTTTATTCATGTATCTTGACAGATGTATCAGACTCATTATCGGGTTATTTCCCCGAGTTTATATCATATTGAGATTGATCTTGCTTTATGATTCTGATATTGTTGTATTCATTTCTGTGGATGAGATTAGTATATCTAGACCCTTATTGTTGTACTACAGCTTAAGTATGCCCCGATGGATCTATTAAATTGGGTTTATCCATCGGTGTGTGCTGTTGGCCATTGCCACATGTCTAGTCCCTCGGTATTTTAGGACTGGGACGTGACATGGTTTTTGTGGTAGCCCATGCAGGTCAACGACTAAATTGTCCGGTTTCAACTTAGGGATCGAGCAAGCCTGCAATAAGAATAGGATAAGTTTTTGAATCTCATCCACTTGCTTGAATCGTTCTTAACATCTATATCGGATTCGAATTAATTTCTTGACTTGCATTATGCCTCGACTCCTGCGCGCTTCTTATGGGTTATTTTGGTTGTTACTCTAATATTTTTATTTTTCTAGGTGATTGGTAATTAGAACTTGACAGTTTAAGTTATTAATGTAGATTATGACCTAATGATTACCCCTTAGCTTTAAGTCGCGTAATCAGTACCCCCACCTCGATACAAGTTAGATCCCTTACCCTTGACGGCCAGTAACTCCTCTATCCTCACTATCGATACTTGTTCTATAAGCACGATGACTAAGACTTAAGACGGCCATGACCTACGTAATATAGGAGGATAACCTAATAGGTACCAAGATCCCTTCTCGTAGACCTTAACAAGAGTTTCCACGGTATCCTTAAGACGATTTCAGTATTAGTTTATTGTTATAAGTTGGGTAGTATACCTTACAACATAATACCACCTAACCCTATTGACCCATTGATGAAGTAACCTAGGATGACACAACTTTCGACTTGCATAAGAAGATAGTGGTTATTCAGACTGTAGAATTTAGATGTCCTTGCCCCTATTTGGTCGACTAGTGACTTAGACAAGGAGGGTGTATGATAACTGTAGAGATTGTAGAGTCTGTTATTATTATGGTTGCTTGTTTATTTTGTTTTGTTTTGTGAACATGATTAATTTGTACCTCCTTTCATCATCATCTAGCGTACTTATATTTGTTGTACTACCTTGACTTATGCTGCTAATATAGCCTAGTTTTGCAAGCTTACTCTTCTATCGAGCTTGATCATGATATATGTATAAGTGGGTTAACACACTTATACATTTCAGAATCAGTGTACTACGGTCTGATCAACCATGGTGCATTTTGGTTCGCTCTTCGCACGACTATTTTACGTGGATTGAGATATATAGTTGACTAGTATACTTGCCCTGGACATGTATGACATATCGTATCGGTTACATAACTGTACTAATACAAGCATGCGAACGAAGGATTACCAAAATAGAATTTTAGTCCACAACTGCCATAAATATTCCTATTTGAATTCTTTAAAAATGCCTTGATCCCGGTACTTCTATTCTATTACCTCACCCTTGAACTCTTTATTATTGATCTCCGTCTTCCCTTATTTCGGAAAGACGAAACCTCGTGCTTGGTATAAGTTTGATATATAGACAGTACTAGATATACCCCACAGGCCGGTCGCATGGTTGATGACCCTTTATATATGATTAAGGGAATATCATAGGTGATCTGTTGGTGTTAAAGACTTGAGAATTCAATAACATGATTAAATAAGTTGGGACATAGCTTTATTAGATGTATAGCCTTAGATGATAGATGGGTAAATTCTAAGTTGGGTAGAGAAAGCAATGTTCACTTGAGAGGAATCCTTCAGACTGTAATCAAGTGATATTGGATAGAGAGAACCCTACCATATTTTAATTTCGAGGACAAAATTTTTATAAGTTGGGTAGATTATAAGCCCCCTGATTTTCATGAATTTCTAATTTGGTTTCTATCAATTTTCTGGAATTTTCTAGGATTTTTCTGAGATTAAAACCTAGGCCTTTGGTAATTAAATGATTTTTAATTATTTTTATTTAATATTAAAATATTATGGAAATAATATTTTATGGTATAAAATGGAAAACTGGACATAGGATAATTTTCTGTGAATTTATTGGACTCCGAAAACCCGTTTAAAGTCCTAAAAACCAATGTAAATAAACCCTAATTAAATGCCTTAAATAAACCGGGTTTAATAGAAATTAAACCAAACCAAACTAGACTGAATCGAACCAGGCCAAAACCCAGCATAGCGGGTCAGATCGGGTCGGATCTGAGACAAACCCGACCCGGACCCAAACCCGTAGAAACCCTAATCCCAAATCAGGTCAAAAATATTGTTCCGACCTGGCGGCGCTGTATAAATCTCCCCCTCGACTTTCGTGCCCTAGCCGCCGCCACATCCCCACGTTGTCGTACCCTCGACCTCCGCCGACCAGTCCCCAGCCGCCCGACGACATCGACGACTCCCCTCCTCTTCCTCTCCCCCGCCTCTGCCCGACCTCCCTGAGCACCGCTTCGGTCACCCTCGGCCACCCGCTGCCCCTTGCCACGCCCAAGTCCCGCAACCCTAGGTATCCGCCGCCGCCGCCTAGCCTAAACCCTAACGGTTTTCATCCCCACCGCCTTCGTCCCCGGTCACCCTCTTCCTGTCGACCCAGCCTCGCTGGAGTCGACGCTCTCCTCCGCCCGGAACCTTCCCTCTCCGCCATTTTCCTCCCCCCCCCGCAGTCCCCCAGTCTTCCTCCCCCGAGCACGACCCTGGCCCGACTCCTCCGCCTGCACAGTCGACCTCCTCTCTCCTCTTCCCCGGCCGGTCCATCCCCTCCCTGAGCCCTCGACCACAGTCCCTCACCCACGCCGCCTACTCCCCGACCAGAAAACCCCCTCGCCGGCCCTCCACCAACACCACCTCACCCGAGCCCCATCTCCATCATTTCCAGCCACCTCCACACGACTCTGACTCCGCCGTGTCCGCCGAGCAGCCCTGACCCAACACAGCAGCTCCCCGACCCGCTGACCTAGCCCCGGATACGTCACACCCTAACCTGGACACGGCAGTTCTGGACACAGCGGACACGAGCACATCAAACCCTAGGGCGGACACAGCAGACACAGGACGCAGGACACGAAGGACACTCGGACACAGGAAATCAGTCTTCACGGAGCCCTGTTTAGGTAACGTTTCCTCTCTCCTCGATGCCCCATTTTCGATTCTGTCAATTGCGTCGCGTAGACTGTATAACCCCCTCGTTGCCCGTGCAACCCGCTCGGTGCATCGCGTCCTGTAGTGATCGCACACCGCGATCCAAAAACGGGAAAACCAATATCCTGTTTTACCCTGAAACTGAGTACGCCCCGCCAAACGGGACGACTTGGTCGCGTGCGGTCTTCACCGATACGTGCGCGTCGTTGATACGGACGTGCGGGATTTCGCAGAAGTTAATTCGGATGTGCGTGCACACCGGAATCAACGCGTATCCGCCGACACCGTCCCGTATTCGCTTATTCTGGAATACGCTATAACTTTGTGTACACACGTCGGATCGAGACGAAACTTATGCCATCGGACTCGTAGCAATATGCTGGTCCTGTGATCCAAGTTTGGTTCGATTCTGAGAATATTGACGAAATCGCGTATCGTGGGCCCCACAGGCTCCACTTGACGGGCGATTTTGTGATCGGCTCACCGGAATCCAATTCTGAAAGTTCCGTTGGATTTAAATCATCTATCCTGACTTGTTGACACTAAGTTGGACAAATTTGGAGACCTTTGATCCTGACACGCTTTTTGGTGTAAAGTGGCCCACATATGGACCCCACTTTGACCCAAAAATGTCATTTTTGCCCCTGTGTCCAAATTGGACTTAAGAACAGACGATTCTAGCTATTTGATATTTTCTGAATCTAATGGTGATGTTTATTTCAGCAACCGGAGTAGTACCTGCAAATCACACTGAGACCAGAGCTACAGTTGGCGCCAGAACCCCAGGCAAGTGTACCTTACCAAACTTGCAGTTCTTGTTATTTATTCCTTTGACTATATATATATATAATTGTGCATGCTTGACCTAGGACCATGTGAATTACTTAGCGTCCGATTATTAGTCGGGTGCCAACCCGTACGCGGAGTTGTGTAATGTCACATAGAGATGGATATCGTGACCCTTTACATTCACGTACTTATCTTATCAAGTACATAGATCCAGGACACTTGACACTATTTATGAGACAGAATCTTCCTGAGATATTCATGGTAATTCTGTATAGGATCCAGATTTTATGACATAGACATTATATTCCTAGACATTATATGACTTGCTGCATTAGTTTCGATCTTGCGTGACATGTACATGAGACGTTGTGGACATGAGACATATGATTACATGGGGTGGGGAGAGTCACACAGGCTACCGGCTGATTATATATATATATAAAATCTATAGTAAACACATAGTAAAATACATAGTAAACACTGCAACCGGCTCCCAGACACAGAGCTTGTAGTGGTCTCAGCCCGAGTTTAGTGATGCTCTCAAATTGCATTTTCACATAGACGGTTATATAGTTTACCCTATTTATCTCATTTACTATTACACTGCATTTTGGCATGTTAATTTCTGTACCTTGTTATGTCCCCTGAGGACCTGGATACCGGACTTTGTCCCCAGGACTAGCAGACGAGATCGACCCCGAGTTTCACGGGACAGGAGCATTAGCAGGAGCGGAAGCAGGAGCAGGCGCTGGAGCAGTACCAGATCCAGTAGACGAGTGATCACCGAGGGTATCTTCTGGGTATAGGCTTTACCCATACTCAGTATTTGTTGTGGTTATCTTTATTCATGTATCTTGACAGATGTATCAGACTCATTATCGGGTTATTTTCCCGAGTTTATATCATATTGAGATTGATCTTGCTTTATGATTCTGATATTATTGTATTCATTTCTATGGATGAGATTAGTATATCTAGACCCTTATTGTTGTACTACAGCTTAAGTATGCCCCGATGGATCCATTAAATTGGGTTTGTCCATCGGTGTGTGATGCTGGCCATTGCCACGTGTCTAGTCCCTCGGTATTTTGGGACTGGGGCATGACACCGACACAAACTCAACTTCATGCATGATTTCCTGTAGATTTCAGCGTCAAAAATATGCTGGAATTTATGGCTCGTCCGAATTCAAATTCATTTGGGAATTATGGCACATACAAATTTTGTATTGTGCACCGATGGTTAAATTCTAACCTAGAAGTTCTACAGAATCAAAAGTAAGTAAATACTTCGAGTTAAATTCTGGGAAAAATATATGTTGATGATCTCGACATTAACTTTCCAAAACTTTAAACGGTTCTTGATTCTGATTCCTGGTTCTCCCGGAATCGCGAAAATAACGAAACACATCTATTGTCGGACATGCTGTGCTCTACAAATTTTCCAGAATTTAATACTAATAATTTCGAAAAAAAATTATATAATCAGAAAGCTAACCTCAATATCTTTCTAACCCAAGAAACTAGGCCTCGTTTGGAGTCCGGAGCTATGCGCAATGGCTTCTGGAAGATGAAGGAACCCTAGATGATAATTCTCCAAAAATCGGCTCAAGAAAAACCCTAGAAAATAACTTAAACTATTATATATATAGAGGAGAGAGAAAGAGCAGCCGTGGCTCGGATTCTGCCATGTGGCAGCCATCCGTGGCTCCCCGCTCAGATCAAACGGTCAGTTATTCACGCGGCTCGGCTCAGTTGAGTCCGACTCGGACTAGGACGCGGCTCGGCTCGGCTCGGCTTCACCCCACGGTCACTGACATGCGGGCCCGGCACTGTTCACTGCGGGAGGCTGACAAGTGGGCCCCCTGTTTGCTGACTGGACAGAATTAATTACTTTTGGGGTTTTCTTTTTCAGAAATTAGTTTTTAATTCAGTTTTTCATAATTAACTCAAAATAAGTGATAAAAATAATCAAAAAATTCCCAAAAAATTCTAGAAAATATATTTTATTATTTAGAACCTAAAATAAAAGTTTAGGATATTTTTAATTAAGTTTGAATATAAAATAAATTCTTTAAAGTCCTAGAAAATTAGTATTACTAGTTTTTAATTAACTAAAAATTATGGAAAAAATTCCAATAATCTAAAATAGCCTAAAAATAAATCTAAATAAATATTTATATAAGTAAATATACTAAAATTTATTTTCTAATTAACTAAGAGAATACTCTAAATAAATTCAACATCTATAATAAATATAATAATATAAAATATACACAAAATACCTATTTTGGGTGAGGGAGTTTACAGATAGCCACTTCTATATTTTATGCACTCCAGTTTGATATACTTACTCAGTTATTTGTGACTCCAACAGAACTAGTGCAGACATATGAGACTGATAAATTTGACCCATGGGCACCATTGCCAGGGGAGAGACCCGATGATACAGTAGCAAGAAGAAATAGAATTGGTCTTAGGCCAAGGCCTCGTAGGAATTATGAAAGGATGGCAAGAGGCAGAGAATAAAATTCTTGTATTGCTATGTTTTATTAGAAATTTATGTATTAGAATTAAAATTACATCAATGAACTTATAACTTTTCTAAGAAAATCTATGCCAATACATTTATTCTCTTGGTTGGTTGGTACATCTTTTTCGATTGTGTCCTAAACCATTACAGTTGCTACATCGGAGATCTCTTGATGATTGATCCTTCGTCATAATGTGGTTCTTCTTTGGTCTTCCCGCTTTCTGTCGTACATCTGGTACTCCAATGTCGCCTATAACCAATGTACTTTGAATGTTGTAAAGGACTGTAATTGGCTCCAGGTGTGGCTCATATACGCTTTTTAATGCTTCTTTGGAAAAAAAATACCTGGATAAAAACTCTTCATGCAAATATTTTTAGAATTACAAGCATAACATATATGTACACATATCAGACAAGTATGATACCATTTAAAACATGTACAATATTTTTTTATATAAGTTAACAACTAATGTTCTGTTTGTTTCATGATCTAGTATTTCAAACAAATAACCAACTATACTTAATATTTGCAGTTAGTGTATTTTTTTTGTGATACTAGCCATAGTATTTAATATCTTCAGACAATAATCAGTTGCAAGATTTTTTTCTTTTTGCCGATTTTTGTCCTGAAGTGTTATAATTTTGGCTCGAATACCATCAAGTAGTGTTGTTATTGGTTTATCGCATAAGTTTTTAACCCAGTTATTGAAGCATTCAGCAAGGTTCGACGTGTTAATATCTAATCTAGGACAAGGAGAATAAGTTGTTATCTAGTGTGATAAAATACGAGTTTCATCATTTACTCCAACAAGCCAATTGTAAACATCGATGTTTTCAGCCTTAATTGTTTCAAAGCAAATATTCGTATCTGTCTCATTATAACATCTTGTATGGTAGTCTAATATATGTTGAAAATAAGGCAGTCTACATACTTGTTTTAAATTTTGTTTAAAATATTGAATACAATAAAAATAAGGTAATTTTGGAAATATAGCACGCATGGCATTTATTAATCCTTTCTGTTTATCTGATATAAAAGAAATTGTATCCCACGCATTAAAACTACCTTCAAAAGATATTTTCAAACCATTTAAAAACCAAGTCCAAGAATCCGTGTTTTCACTCTCAGCAACAACACAAGCAATTGTATATAATTGATAGTTAGGATCATGAGCACACGCAATAAATAAAATACCTTAAAATTTAGAGGAAAGAAATGTAGCATAAGTACTAATCACATGTAAACACCCCCTTAAAAAGCCATCAATGCATGCCATGAAACAAATAAATTTTTTTGAAACTTATTATTTTCTGTAATCTTTATATAACATCTGCTACCTGAATTTGTCTCAATGATTGTAAAAGCATATTCTTTAAGACTACTATATGCATCAATATAACTACAATTTATTTCTGATAAAGCAATTTCTCTAGCTTTCTAAGCTTTATAATATTTAATATGTATTTAGTTTTCTCTATAGATATTATTTATAACATGCGATGGACTATACGAATGATTATCACGAATTTTATCAATAATCTTATTCTTAATCCACATAGTTGTCGCTAATGGATGATTTTCTGTTGTAAGTCCACCTAAACAAGAATGTACATTTTCTAGCATACTAATGACGAATGTTTCGCCGTTGCCAATGGCTTTAGTGTACACTCTCCAATTACAACTAAAAACGTTATATTTATATACAATTCCACTGGCATTATTTCTAGTAGCCCTGCAACAATTTTTTTTTGCAATTGCTATATCACTAATAAAACTTCTAAATGCATGACGATTCATAAATTCTCTTCCAATGAATAAATTGTTTAAACTATCAACATTATCATCAAGTACATCATCTATATTTTCTATTAAATCATCACTATTTTCATCTTCAGTATTACCATCATCTACTCTATGTTCTTCTTCAGTAAATGAAATAACTTGGTGAGAAGAACTAGGAGCACTACTAATTCTTGGTGGTGGTGGTGGTGGAGTCACAAAAATATTAATATAAGCTGATTGTATATTAACTTCAAGAATAAATTTGTATACTTCCTCACTAACTAAATTTATACAATTAGATAGATAAATATGTACCAATAAAAATTCATAGTCAATAAAAAAAAATTCAATTATTAGATTACGTAAATTATCAAACGAAATATTTCGATCAATTAAAAAAACTTCAACTTAACCTACTTCATAAGTTAACCCATTTAGTACACCACCAAGCGAGCATATTATTGTTATACTTCGATCCATGGCAACAAAAAAATGGACTTCAAAGATTGTATATTGAACTGAGCTTCTTCTGTGTGGAAAGAAAGAAACTTCGTATGGAAAAAAAATAAAATTTTTGATTGCAATGTTTGATATGCTGATATCAAACAAATACTACGTTTATATAGGTAACTTCGAACCGATCGTTAGACAAACGTTGGATATGAACATTGAAAAAATAAGAGCCGTTGAAAGAGTTGTTGTGAAATAGCCGTTGGACATAAACCAACTACTAAACCAACAATCCATAGACCCAGACCCAATTTCAAACCGAAATAAAAACCAAATCATTCCCCAACCTATTATTTGTCTTTCTTCTTTACTTAGTCTTTTTTTCATATAAAAAAAAACCATTAAAATAAATAAAAAATTAGAGGACATAAATAAATACTAGTTTTTATTTATTTTTATTTTTTTATTTAGTTTTTTTATCTTATCAAACATTGCAATAAGTATTTTTTCTTTAAGGAACATTTTTCTTTACAATTTTCTAAAAACACCAAACCATTTTTTTAAAAAAAATTCTAATTTTTTTTACATTTAATTTATTTTAATTTTATTTCGTTAAAATAAATTTAATTAAACCAAATCCAAAACTAAACTAAATAAAAAAAACCAAAACATAACTAATTAAAAAAACTAATAAAACAAACCAAATCAAACCAACCAAACCAAACCACCCAAACCAACCCGTGGCCCCCCACAGCCAATATCCGACAGTGTTGGCAGAAATTGGACTTGTGAGGTCCACTTTGATTTTTTTGCTTACGTGTTTGGTTTGTTGTGTTTTTCGCCAACTCAATTGGCTAACTCTGTCTTTAATTTAAATTTTAGCAAACTTGTTTTTTTGCATTAATTTAATATAATTTTATTTTGCTATAATAAATTTTCTGCAATCAATATAGAACGAGAATCCAATGTATCGCCAGTTAAGATAGTTTTCATGTTGCCAGTCGATGACAATTTAATAATGGTATTATAGGTAAGAAACATTTGATAAATAAAAGTATATATATGATGTAACCAAAAGACTAATTCAAAAGTAATTAACCACAAAACTACTCTTCTTCTTCTTCTTCTTTTTCTTTTTTTCTAAAAAAAATAGAAATTTTGTGTTTTTTACCATCAAATTAACCAGTAGATGGATAATATTTTGGGGTAATTTAGTGACAGACAGCTTCTTGTTATCACAATGAAACTTAACTATAATGAAATTTACCCAACTATAAGATGACATAGTGTGTTTTGTTGAAGTTGGAAGGGTTCTTAATTCCCTGAATAGTTCTAACAAAACTATAGGTGCTAACTTCTCCTCTACCCAATGAGAAATTAAGTGATGTATCTCTAGCCCTATGTAAACCCCCACGATTTATTCTATAGATACTCAGGTTGGATTTGGAAAATTTTGGATTTAGCAGCAGATGCTGAGGTTTAGAGTGGAGTTAAGTTTGCCTGGTATTTTAATTCATTTAATTTAAACCCTTGGCGCGCCCTATCATTGCTTGATTATTAGGAGCCCAATATCAGCCCATAAATTCTATCGGATTATTGTACTTCTGACTTGACCCGCCAAATTAGGCACTGGACTTTTCCGTCACTTAAAATCATATTTCGTTGTGCTCTAAATTAATTGCATAATTTTCCGAAACCGTAATCCATATTTAATTCCGTGTCGGACACCTGTGTCGTTACCCTAAATTTTGAGATACCAACTTAACCCGTTGAGCCGGACCAACTAAAGGGTCCAAGACTGACTCCAAGCCCCCACCATTTTTGACCTTTGTGTCATTTCCGAATTTTGATCCCAAGTGCCCCAATTTAATTTAAAAGCGCGGGACACTTTAATTCTATTTAAATCGAGAATACAATTTTTTTTAATCCTATTTTAATCCTTAATTAATCCAGATGGCCATTAAATTAAACCCGTGCCAAACCCCCAACACTTCCTCGCCATACAAATCATCAACCACAATTTTCTTCATAATTTTTGCGTCATTTTATGTGTTCGTGTAATTTTCCGAATTTAAGGGGCTAAGTTGCAATTTAGTAATTTTAGGTGCCCTCACCCCATTGGCCAAAAACCAAATGTTGAGGTTACATGTGTGGACCGAATTAAACTCACCCCCTTCATTTCTCATGAAGAAATGATTCTTCTCATGAGTAATCCTATCCCTCCATTTTGAATAGGAGCATCTCCACCCTCCATCCAATGCACCTCTCCCTATAAAGCTATCACCTCACCCTCACAACTCCCCAAGCAGGTCCTAATCCCAAGGAACCAAGAAAGCCCCCTCTCTTTCTCTCTCCTCCTCCATTTATTCTTCATACAAAGAAAACATCTTCTTCTCCACCATTCTTCTTCTTCCTTTCTCCTTCCTGAAAGAAACCTGGCCGGCCGACCTTTGCAGTCCAGCCCCCGCGGCTGACCCTGCACCCCGCCACGGCGGTGCACCCCCGCACAGCCCGACCGAGGCAGCTCCGGCTGCAGCTCCCACCGACAGCCGCTGTAAACTTCAGCCCCGCCGGACTGAGCAGCTTCCCGACCGACCGTGCTTCCCGACCGACTGTACCCCGACCGTTGGCCTGTACTTCCCCGACCGTCCCGTAGTGCAGTCCGGTCAAGCCCGCTCCGGCCGGTTCGGTCCAGCCGTCCCGCAGCACTGTGCAGCGTTTCCCCCGCCGATTATGTAACACCCCGTTCCGCTCTAGCGGACTGCCGTCTCAAACGGCAATAGTGCAGCTATCCCGACCCGCTTTGCCTCAAACAAAAGCAAAGGATATCCAGACTTGTCCTTACAGGAATCCAGCTTAGGCTTTCAGAGGCTCGCTCGGCGTATCGCTCTACCGAGGCGAACCATCGCTAAGGTGGGTGGCTACGGTAAACTTGTCTTTGCTTTTCTAGCACACATAAAATCAGGAATATTCATGCTAGTCGCTAGGTGATTCATCCCTTGCATACTAATAAATCCAACGCACCTAGCTAAGGGAATAATCCTAATTTGTATTACTATGCTAGAACATGGAAAAATGAAATACTGCTTATTATATGTTCAGACCCCCGCATGCAAAGTCCCTTTACGTTTTTATCTCTCGTCTTACCTTCGGGTCCGAGCAAACGTGCCTGCTTATGTTCCTTAGAAAAGCATGCTTGTCTGCTTGAATGTTACCATGTTTTCATCCAAACCCCGGGAGACTACTACGTAGTCGTTCCGTGCCTGAATGAACCTGCAAGTATCCGGGACCGTTAGGTCACCAAGGCATATCCCCGAACCACGGGAATGCATTAAGCAAGAATGAGTACTGAACGTGAATCATACTTGAATGATAATCATGCTAAGTATGCATCTGAACAAGGATCGTGTTATGTACTGATGCAATCCCAGCTCGTGGAGCAATATGCTCGTTCATATTAAGTTTAAGTTTCATGATTATCATGTCAAGCTATGGAATATGGATAGACCCTGACCTGCATTGTCGCGGACAACTTGTGTGCATAAGGTATGTTATGTTGAGTTCCACGGACGGTCACCGGGGCACTGGGACCGATCCGATCCGGACGGGACGTATGTTAGTCGTATGTTACCCGGCAAGTGTTATGCGACGGGGCTCACCACCCGCGTTGTACGTCACTTCGCCCTGAGACTAAACTGTCCTTTATGGCTATGCCAGCGATATTATGTTCATATAGATAAGTCATCCTCGCTTAGCGGCTATCCGCGTGCGAGTCACTGTATCGCATTAATGAACAACTAAACACCTGAATGATCATGTTAAAATGACCCTCGTGTTTGCATATGCTATGCCTCCTAAATGTTATACTTTGCCCGTGCATGAATTAACATGTTTGCCTCAATGTTTGCATTAGACAGGGAAGGAGATGGTAAGTTGGTAAGTCTCGCCGTGTTTTCTCTCATGTTGCACGGTGCACCGCCACACGAGTTAGGCTATTCAATATTTGCATGAAACTGATCCTAAGGCAAATAGAAAGACAACTTAATAGTGTTGGTGCACGAAACCTGTATTACGTGTTTGGATTTGTCGAGCGGGCGAGTAGCTTCCCCACCAGTGCATTCAATGTACTGATAATCCACCAGTTTGTATGCAGGGTGCGGAAGAACCTCGTTCGGTGCGGATGCCTCCAACGTGTGTGCTAAGGCCAGGAGTTCCCTCTGAAGCCTTGCAATGGTGCATCCGGGACTGAAGCACATATACAAGACATAATGTTGGAGCGTCGCCTGACCATCGCCTGTACATTCATTCCACAGTTGTAGCCACTTGGCACGCTTTTACTGTTGCAGAGAGAGAGGCTTGAGCGACTTGTAATCTCGGCTATACGCCGCCTGTAACACATGTTTATATCAATAAAAGAGTTGCTTTACTTCAAACTTGTGTCTCAATGCTTCTGCTATATTGTCGACGCAGTGAACCTGTTATCAAATCGCTATGCGTTTATGACTCCGCTGCACTCGGACAATCTGTGCGACTCTGTGGCTTAGAACTCTTGCCGCTAGCCAATGAACCATGGCCTTGCACGGGCGTGGATCACGCTCGTGCGGCATCACGTCCGGATGGGTCAAAGCGATCGTTCTGCGGGAGCGCTGGCGAGGGTGATTCCCGCCTAGCGGGAACGGCCGAAATAGCCTGTGGGAGATCGGGGCATGACAGAATGGTATCAGAGCCTGGCTTCTACGCCTTTGGACTTCAATTCGATATCTCTGTTTCGAAAGCTCGTTCGTGGGTTATGTGCACGCTCTCTCTCAATGCCTCGATGGAATGTTCCAACAATAAGTCTAAATACTTTCAAAATGCGTTTTGAATGATATGATTGCTTGTCTGGTTGAATGCTGCGAGTGGCCTTTGTGCCAACCTGTGTGAACCCTTGAGAGTATCGCTAGTAGCTTGTCCGATTTTTACTAACTCTAAGTTTGGTTGAATGCATCTATTCGAGGGACGCCTTGAACTAGTGCACCATCCAAGACTTAAGAAAATGTGAAACTCGAGTGCTAAGACTTCGCTATCACTAAGCTAGTTGACGTGTTCACGCTAGAAGTGCACTTCGAAAGTGTGCACGATCCAGTCTAAGAGATATGCTGATTTCAAAGCTTGTGCAAGTGTATATCCAATGAACAAGTACAACGACTTATCTAGGATTGCCTCAAACCCTAGATTACTGCTTGTCCTCAGTAAGTCTCGAGGACGAGACTTTTTCTAAGTTGGGTAGGATGTAACGTCCCGTTCCGCTCTAGCGGACTGCCGTCTCAAACGGCAATAGTGCAGCTGTCCCGACCCGCTTTGCCTCAAACAAAAGCAAAGGATATCCAGACTTTTCCCTACAGGAATCCAGCTTAGGCTTTCAGAGGCTCGCTCGGCGTATCGCTCTACCGAGGCGTACCATCGCTAAGGTGGGTGGCTACGGTGAACTTGTCTTTGCTTAGCCAGCACACATAAAATATGGAATATTCATACTAGTCGCTAGGTGATTCACCCCTTGCATGCTAATAAATCCAACGCACCTAGCTAAGGGAATAATCCTAATTTGTATTGCTATGCTAGAATGTGGAAAAATGAAATACTGCTTATTATATGTTCAGACCCCCGTATGCTAAGTCCCTTTACGGTTTTATCTCTTGGCTTACCTTCGGATCCGAGCAAACGTGCCTGCTTATGTTCCTTAGAAATGCATGCTTGTCTGCTTGAATGTTACCATATTTTCATCCAAACCCCGGGAGACTACTACGTAGTCGTTCCGTGCCTGAATGAACCTGCAAGTATCCGGGACCGTTAGGTCACCAAGGCATATCCCCGAACCAGGGGAATGCATTAAGCAAGAATGAGTACTGAACGTAAATTACACTTTAATGATAATCATGCTAAGTATGCATCTGAACGAGGATCGTGTTATGTACTGATGGAATCCCAGCTCGTGGAGCAATATGCTCGTTCAGATTAAGTTTAAGTTTCATGATTATCATGTCAAGCTATGGAATATGGATAGACCCTGACCTGCATTGTCGCGGACAACTTGTGTGCACAAGGTATGTTATGTTGAGTTCCGCGGACGGTCACCGGGGCACTGGGACCGATCCGATCCGGACGGGACGTATGTTAGTCGTATGTTACCAGGCAAGTGTTATGCGACGGGGCTCGCCACTCGCGTTGTACGTCACTTCGCCCTGAGACTAAACTGTCCTTTATGGCTATGCCAGCGATATTATGTTCATATAGATAAGTCATCCTCGCTTAGCGGCTATCCGCGTGCGAGTCACTGCATCGCATTAATGAACAACTGAACACCTGAACGATCATGTTAAAATGACCCTCGTGTTTGCATATGCTATGCCTCCTGAATGTTATACTTTGCCCGTGCGTGAATTAACATGTTTGCCTCAATGTTTGCCTTGGACAGGGAAGGAGATGGCAAGTTGGTAAGTCTCGCCGTGTTTTCTCTCATGTTGCACGGTGCACCGCCACACGAGTTAGGCTATTCAATATTTGCATGAAACTGATCCTAAGGCAACTAGAAAGATAACTTAATAGTTGGTGCACGGAACCTGTATTACGTGTTTGGATTTGTCGAGCGGGCGAGTAGCTTTCCCACCAGTGCATTCAATGTACTGATAATCCACCAGTTTGTATGCAGGGTGCGGAAGAACCTCATTCGGTGCGGATGCCTCCAACGTGCGTGCTAAGGCCAGGAGTTCCCTCTGAAGCCTTGCAATGGTGCGTCCGGGACTGAAGCACATATACAAGACATAATATTGGAGCGTCGCCTGACCATCGCCTGTACATTCATTCCACAGTTGTAGCCACTTGGCACGCTTTTACTGTTGCAGAGAGAGATGCTTGAGCGACTTGTAATCTCGGCTATACGCCGCCTGTAACATATGTTTATATCAATAAAAGAGTTGCTTTACTTCAAACTTGTGTATCAATGCTTCCGCTATATTGTCGACTCAGTGAACCTGTTATCAAATCGCTATGCGTTTATGACTCCGCTGCACTCGGACAATCTGTGCGACTCTGTGGCTTAAAACTCTTGTCGCTAGCCAATGAACCATGGCCTTGCACGGGCGTGGATCACGCTCGTGCGGCATCACGCCCGGATGGGTCAAAGCGATCGTTTCGTGGGAGCATTGGCGAGGGTGATTCCCGCCTAGCGGGAACGGCCAAAATAGCCTGCGGAAGATCGAGGCGTGACAGGCTATGCGCTGACCGCTCTGGCAGTGCAGCAGCACCCCGGATCTATTGCATCCCTCCATCTCTCGAGTTCCCCTGTGGCCGACCCCGTGCCTGACCCGCAGCGGCTCCGGACCACCCCGCAGCGACTCCGGCCCGGCCGTGCGACTTCCCCGTCCGGCCAACCTCCCTGTCCAGCTCCTTCATCATCACCACTACCACCATCATCACCACCAATACACTTCTACCATCACCACCACCATTACACCTTCACTACTACCACCCCGTGGCTACCCTCTACCGGCCGTGCTCCGGCGTCATCGGCGAGGTCGACTCTCCCCTCTCTTGCCTTTTATTTCCATAAATTAATATTATTTTAAATAGGTTTTAAATATATATATAGATGTGTGAAATGCTAGCTAGGGTTATGGTTATATAGTGTTGATATAAATGATTAGTGTAGTGTAGTACTTAAACTACGGGATTAAGGTTTATATTAGCTAAGGCTAATGATAATTAATGCGAATATGGATTTTAATGACTTGAGGTTGTGTTTAATGAGGTTTAACGGTTTTAGAGTTTATGTAGTGTTTTAAGCATATATGTATAGGTAGTTGTGGTTGGATAGCCAGGTTGGATTTGGAAAATTTTAGATTTAGCAGCAGATGTTGAGGTTTAGAGTGGAGTTAAGTTTGCCTGGTATTTTAATTCATTTAATTTAAACCCTTGGTGCGCCCTATCATTGCTTGATTATTCGGAGCCCAATATCAGCCTATAAATTCCATCGGATTATTGTACTTCTGACTTGACCCCCCAAATTAGGCATTTGAATTTTCTGTCACTTAAAATCAGATTTCGTTGTGCTCTAAATTAATTGTACAATTTTCCGAAACCGTAATCCATATTTAATTTCGTGTCGGGCACCTGTGTTGTTACCCTAAATTTTGAGATACCAACTTAACCCGTTGATCCAGACCAACTAAAGGGTCCAAGACTGACTCGAAGCCCCCACCATTTTTGACCTTTGCGTCATTTCCGAATTTTGACCCCAAGTGCCTCCATTTAATTTAAAAGCACGGGACACTTTAATTCTATTTAAGTCGAGGATACAATTTTTCTTAATTCTATTTTAATCCTTAATTAATCCCGATGGCCATTTAATTAAACCCGTGCCAAACCCCCAACACCCCCTCGCCATGCAAATCATTAACCGTAATTTTCTCCATAATTTTGCGTCATTTTATGTGTTCGCGTAATTTCCCAAATTTAAGGGGCTAAGTTACAATTTAGTGATTTTAGGTGCCCTCACCCCATTGGCCAAAAACCAAATATTGAGGTTACATGTGTGGACCGAATTAAACTCACCCCCCTTCATTTCTCATAAAAAAATGATTCTTCTCATGAGTAATCCTATCCCTCCATTTTGAATAGGAGCATCTCCACCCTCCATCCAATGCACCTCTCCCTATAAAGCCATCATCTCACCCTCACAACTCCCCAAGCAGGCCCTATCCCAAGGAACCTAGAAACCCCCCTCTCTCTCTCTCCCCTCCTCCATTTATTCTTCATGCAAAGAAAACATCTTCTTCTCCTTCATTCTTCTTTTTCCTTTCTCCTTCCTCAAAGGAACCCGGCCGGCCGACCTTTGCAGTCCAGTCCCCGCGGCTGACCCTGCACCCCGCCCCGGCGGTGCACCCCCGCACAGCCTGACCGAGGCAGCTCCGACTACAGCTCCCATCGACAGCCGCTGTAAACTTCAGCCCCACCGGACTGAGCAGCTTCCCGACCGACCATGCTTCCCGACCGACTGTGCCCCGACCGCCGGCCTGTAATTCCCCGACCGCCCCACAGTGCAGTCCAGTCCAGCCCGCTTCGGCCGGTCCGGTCCAGCCGTCCCGCAGCACTGTGTAGCGTTTCCCCCACCGGCTGTGCGCTGACCGCTCCGGTAGTGCAGCAGCACTCCGGATCTATTGCATCCCCCCATCTCTCGAGTTCCCCTGTGGCCGACCCCGTGCCTGACCCGCAGCGGCTCCGGACCACCCCGCAGCGACTCCGGCCCGGCCGTGCGACTTCTTCGTCCGGCCAACCTCCCTATCCAGCTCCTTCATCATCACCACTACCACCATCATCACCACCAATACACTTCCACCATCATCACCACCATTACACCTTCACTACTACCACCGCGTGGCCACCCTCCACCGGCCGTGCTCCGGCGTCATCGGCGAGGTCGACTTCCCTTCTCTTGCCTTTTATTTCCAGAAATTAATATCATTTTAAATAGGTTTTAAATATATATATGGATGTGTGAAATGCTAGCTAGGGTTATGGTTATATAGTGTTGATATAAATGATTAGTGTAGTGTAGTACTTGAACTACGGGATTAAGGTTTATATTGGCTAAGGCTAATGATGATTAATGCTAATATGGATTTTAATGACTTGAGGTTGTGTTTAATGAGGTTTAACGGTTTTAGAGTTTATGTAGTGTTTTAAGCATATATGTATAGATAGTTGTTAGGGTTTGATGGTTTAATAATGTTGTGTAGTTGTGGTGAAGCATAAATAATCTTGTTCCAAGTGATGATTAATGTTTATGTTGAATAAAGTGAATGTGATTTAGGTTAATGATGACTAAGACCAACGATGATTAAGGTGAATGTGGATTATAATGACTTGAGATTAAGGTTTAATGGTGAACTTGGGGTTTATTCGTCATCAGTATATTAAAATGCAATTGAATGATAGACATTGAGATTAGGGTTTAAAATATTTACTTATGTGCATGGTAATCTGTATGGATGAGCAGTGATTGTGGGTGAAATGATACCGAGGGTTGAGGAAGACCTAATACTTAATAAGTAAATACTGTCAGGGATTAAACATTGATGAACACCGAGGAGCACGGGATTGATGAAGGATTTATGTGTAGTGTAAAATACTCGATTTAAATGTATGATTAGTAAGGATAGTAGGTGAATGACTGATTGAGGACTAGTGTGATTGGTAATTTAGAAACTGGAAATTTAAGGTGATTAACTTAGGGAGGCACCTGGTGATTGGTAACAACGATATTAAGCGAAGAAATTAAAATCATAAACTGTGTTTGAGGATGGTTTGATGATGTGGTACTGATGACTAGATGTTTTGACTATAGTACCGATAGTCAACTGTGATCAACCCCCTAGTGTCTTGTCCCTGTGAGTCGTAGTAGAGACTGGGTTTAGGTGTAGATGTGTGTCACATCCCTGCTTGACATAGAATAGATTATTGATTCTGGTTTGTATCTCATCTCTAGGTACTACGGGACCTGAGGACTTGGACACAGTACCAGGACCCCGTCATCAGCAGTCGCACGCAGGCAAGTGTACATTGCCACCCTGTATTTCAGAGTACAGATATTGTTTTTCTTATTGTACATTATGCGCGTATTTATGTTGACGTTCGATACTTCACGTCCGGATCACAACCGGGTGCCGACATCCGTCGTAACGTCATAGAATAATTGTTAGATGCTTCGTAGCACCTCGATGCACGTACCTGAGTACATCGACACCTCAGGACACACTCATATACTGTGATCGTGCCAGATTTCTGTATCCTGATACCGACATCATGACCAGAGACTGGGACGACCTTAGGGTCGCGTCTGTTGAGTTATTTCGGTGAGTCGAGACTGTAGTTAGAGGGTCAGGTTCAACGCACAATCGTTGACCGCTTGGGAAGGGGAAGACAGTTACTAGACGCTTGGGATCCTCTGCACGCGCTTATATATATATATATGTAGTATCTATGTAGTGATCCTGTATCTAGTGTAGTGGTATCACCCGTGTGACTCTTTACCCGGAGCTGCGGTATGTCCCATATATTTCCGTGTCCGGAGCTACGGTTTTATTTTGGACAGCCCACGCGTCGAACATTGTCTTTAAACTGTGTCACACTTGTTTGGTTATGATAGAGTACCTTGTAGTTGCACTTGTACTTTTCTGTATACTTGGCATGTTGTATTTTGTACCTTATTACGTCCCTCTGAGGACCTGATTTCCTGCCAGTTTTGCAGCATAGATGATTACGGAGCACTTGGAGATACTGAGGGAGTAGCATGTCTTGCAGGCATTGTACCAGGTACTCATATCATTTCTACCGGCATTGGTTACTTATTTTACATTGTTTATTTCATCTGCTGTTGTAGCCTAGTTTTATAGACTCATACTTCTTCTCGAGTCTATTCAAGTTAGTATGTTATTGGGCGGCCGACTCTAGCAGATATAACTCATTCTTGTATACTACTGTACATTGTGGATTGAGACATAGAGGTTTACATTTATGGGATAGCTAGATAGTGCCTTTTATATTTACAGCTTATACGTATTCGAGTCAGACCAGAGTCTGGTCGAATGCGTAGCTGGCGTGTCACGTATTCCTAGTCCTACGTATTTTGGGACTGGGGCATGACACCCTACATCATCAAAAATAACAAAAAAAAAAATCTTATTTACCTATTTTTTGACGTCTCGTCAAATTCTAATATTTGGACCCTCAAATCGCCTTAGGATATCTTTTTACCATTTTCGATAAAATCTTAATTATTAATTTGAGTGCACCAATCAAGAGCGATTACTTTTTGTAATCTTTGTTGGAGTGGGTGGAGTTTCCAACCTATGTGAAAAATACCCCAGAATAGAATTAAGTATTTTTACATATAATAGGAATACCTCAATTTATTTGGATTGAATATTCCTACATATAATAGGAATATCTCAGTGGATTTGGATTTGGATTGGATATTCCTATCTATAATATGAATGCTAGTTGTGGGTTTGAGGCTATATATAGGTGTCTCCTGGCCCTAAAATATATCTCTCTCTAAAATAAAAAATAGCAACAAGGAGAGAAAATGAGACAAGAGTGCCATTGCAACTTTGGGAAGAAGAAAGAAGGATTGGAGGCCGTTTCGGAGGAGGAGATCAACTTTGGGTAATTTCTCATTTTCTATCTTCGTGGTGTGATCTATTTTCTATTCCTAAGTATTGTGGTGATCCGTGTTGGATCGGGAGGAGCTTGTAGAGGGTGTATTCTCTTTATTCCATTAGTGGAGATTCTTCAGAGTTGGACTCCGATCGTCCAGTGATTTTTTTTGTAATTCAAGTCAAAAATCTGTGTGTCTGCAATTTGTGTTTAAGGTTTTTGGTTTATACGTTTTGCTCGGTTCTCTCGCAGGTACTCTCTCTGGTTTGGGGAACGGTTTTCGCACTTTTGTTCCCAACTAAGTGATACCAGAGAAAGTTCTAGAATTTCAGAAGGTGTCAGGAGTTGACAGGCAAACCAGGGAGGAGAGATGGACGCGAAGCCGATGCGCATGGTAAACCTGAACGGTACCAACTATCATTACTAGAGGAGCAAGATAAAGGATCTGCTATTTGTCAAGAAACTGCATCTGCCGGTATTTGCTTCCGAGAGGCCCAGTGACAAATTCGAAGAGGACTAAAATTTTGGAGCATATATAGGTGTCTGGGTACATCAGGCAGTTCGTTAACGAGAACGTGTACAACTACGTTGCCAGTATTGAGCACGCGAGGACATTGTGGGATAAGCTGGAATCTTTGTATGCGAAGAAGACCGGAGTAAATAAATTATTCCTGATCCGGATGATGATGGATCTGCTGTACAAAGATGGGACGTCTATTACGAATCACTTGAGTGAGTTCCAGGGCGTGGTTGACCAGCTATCCTCGATGGGAGTCAAGTTCGACGACGACGTTCAGGGACTATGGCTACTGTGTATATTGCCAGACTCGTGGGAGACCGTACGAGTGTCTATGATCGCTTCTACTCCGGAAAGCGTGGTCAGTCTGGAGTTTGCCAAGAGCGGGGTATTGAATGAAGAGATGCAGAGACGTTCTCAGGGCACTTCATACACATCCCACTCAGAGGCACTTGTTTCAGAGAGTCACAAAAGGGGTAAAAGCAGGGGTCCAGGCGGTGGCAGAGACAAAAGCAGGAAAGTGTCCAAGGGTCGTTACGAGGACTCAGAGTGTTATAATTATGGCAAGAAGGGCCACATCAAGCGGAACTGTTTCACTTGAAAGAGAGATAAGAAGGGAAACAAGGGGAAGCAAAGTGAGAACACTACAGCTGCGGCCTCAACACATGGAGGTGACATGATCATTGTAGGTGATGAGGTAGTTATGAACCTCGCCTGCGATGACAACTCTTGGCTGGTATACTCAGGTGCTTCAACGCACGTATCTCACAACATAAAACTATTTGCTATATGCACAACAGGCGACTGTGCAGTATTAAAGATGGGCAATGGAGATGTGTCGAAGGCGGTTGCCATTGGAGATGTATATTTGAGGACAAAGACAGGTGCAGTTCTTGTTCTCAAAGATATCCGTCTTGTCCCTGATATCCGTTTCAACCTGGTGTTGGTTGAAAGGTTGGATGACGAGGGTTTCTTCAGTCTTTTCGAGAACAATTAGTGGAAGCTTTCCAGAGGTTCGATGGTGATTGCTAGAGGAAGCAAGAGGTCCGGACTCTACTATATGGAAGGGAGTGCACATGGGGCACATGAGGTTAACGCATGTCACGCCTCAACCTCCCGCAGGCTAATTGGTCATCCCCGCTAGGTGAGAGTCACCGCGGTAGCGCTCCCGTGGGAGGATCGCTTGACCCTTCTGGGCGTGATGCCGCACGAGCGTAATCCGCGCCCATGCAAGGCCGTGGTTCATACTGGCGGTAAGAGGTCTAAGCCACAGAGTCGCACAGATTGTTCGAGTGCAACGGAAACGCATCGGCGATTGGTAACAAGTTCACTGAGTCGTCAATAGCGGAAGCATTGAATAACACAAGTATAGGAGTAAAGCAACTCTTTATTGATATTGAACAAGTGTTACAGGTGGCGTATAGCCGAGATTACTAGTCGCTCAAGTCTCTCTCTTTGAAACAGTAAAAGCGTGTTAAGTGGCTACATTTGTGGAATAATATAGGCGATATTCCAATATTATGTCTTGTATATGTGCTTCAGTTCCGGACGCAACGCTCCAAGGCTCCAGAGTGAACTCCACGCCTTAGCACGCACGATGGAGGCATCTGCACCGAACGAGGTTCTTCCGCACATTATAAACAATCTGGTGGTTTATCAGTACATAAATGCACTGGTGGGGAAGCTACTCGACCGCTCGATAAATCCAAATACATTCAATAGGTTCCGTGCACCATCTATTAAGTTATCTTTCTAGTATTGACTAGGATCAGTTTCATGGCAATGTTGAATAGACTAACTCGTGTGGCAGTGTACCGTACGATATAAGAGGAAACACGACGAAACTTACCAACTTACCATTTTTCCTTTCCTGTCCAAGGCAAACAAAGTTAATTCAAGCATAAGAAGCATATGTAATGGAACTTAGGGCAATAGCATATACAAATATTGTATTGTGAGCGAGATTACGTTTCGGGCGCAAGAGTTACACAAAATATCAGGTGTTGCAGAAGATGTTAAAGTATTCCATGTGTACAAGTGAGTTGTACTCAAGATCGTTCAGGTGTTTCAGGTATTCTCGATGCGATGCAATGGCTCGCACGTAGATTGCCGCTAAGCGAGGATGACTTATCTATATGAACAATTGTCGCTGGCATAGCCATAAAGGACCGATTTATAGTCTTGGGACGTAGATGACAGAGGTACATGTGTCGCTGCTAGCCATATCGCCCAGTCAAAGACTATACGTTAGTTCCATCCGGATCGGATTGGCCCCGGTGCCCCGAAGACCGCCCTTGGAACGAGATCCGAAGATCCCCCTTGATTCCAAGTTGTCCGCGACACGCAGTCTTGGGTCTTCCAATTTTACACAACTTGATATGATAATCCATGATTCTTGTTCTGAACGAGATTTGCTTCGCGAGCTGTGATTCTTGATTTGATTGACATGATTCTCTTCAGATATAAACTTAACATGATTATCATTCAGGTGTAACTTTACATAATTCTCGTTCAGTGTTCAACTTGCCTTGATGCATACCCCTGATGCGGGGACTGCCTTGCCGACATAACGGTCCCGTATACTTGCAGGTTCATTCTGCAGAGAAGAGCTATGTGATAGTCTTCTGGTTAACTCGAATGCATGCACGATACGGATAACGTTCTTGATTGTGGCATAATTTTGTGTAGAAAACATTGAGGCGAGGCAAAGAGTACAAGTGTACATATAAGCAGGCAAGCATTATATTCATAAGAAAACTTAAGCATTCACGTTGGCTCGGGCCCAAAGGTAAGCCGATGACTGAAACCGTAAAGGGACTTACCAAGTGAAATAATCTAGGGTCGTGCAGTGTAGCAAGTAAAGAAGTGCACTACGAAGAGTATATATATATATATATATATATATATATATATATCGTTCTACTCAAGGCATAACGGGGTCTAGTTGCACAAGACAAAGGCAGCATGCGAGGGTCTACATATATAAGCAATATTTTATTTCCATATTCTAGCACAAGCAATACAAGTTGGGATTATTCCCTTAGCTAGGTGTGTTGTTTTCTTATTAGCATGCAGGGGGTGATTCACCTAGTGACTAGTATAAAACATCCATATTTTAAGTATGCTGGCTAAGCAAAGATAAGTTCATCGTAGCCACCTACCTTAGCGATGATTTGCCTCGATCGAGCGATACTTCGAACGAGCCTCTGAAAGCCTAAGCCACAAATCCTGAAGGGCCAAGTCTGGCAATCCTCTTGCCTCAAACGAGTATTCTTGCTGAGAAAAGCGGGTCGGGACGTTGCACTTTTGCCATTTGAATCTGCAGTCCGCTTGAGCGGAACGGATCTTTACATTATACACCACTCAGAAAAAGTCTCATCCTCGAGACTTCCTGAACGTAAGCCGTTCTATCGCATTATCGAATCTATTCCAAGCGTAGCAAATTTGTACCACTAAATCCAATTTTTGTTCACAATCTCCTACTTGATCCTTATGCCGTATCGCGTATATGCTGAGTCGGTCTCATTTGTGCCTTAGCGCGGGACATGTTTTTTAACGCAAGGTACACTATAATCCATCATGAATAACGATCTAAGGCTGAGGTAAACGTATACAAGTCGTTATACTTGTTCATGTAGATATTCACTTGCACTAGCATCGAGATCAGTATATCGCGAGTCTGGATCATGCACATATTCAAAGCGTCCTTCAAACATATGCATGTCGACCAACTTAGCGATAGCGAACTCTTAGCACCAGAGTTTCACATATCATTGAGTCTTGTATTATGCATACGTTCAAGGTGTCCCTCAAACACGTGCATTCAACCAAATTTAGAGATAGTGAAATCAGACAAGCTACTTTGCAAAAATCTCAAGGGTTCTCGTTTTACAAATCGCAAGGATACTTCCGACAAGGTCAATCAAATTTTTAAGTCATTTTTCATTCCAACCAAGTATTTGCATAACCATTAAGCATGATCTATCCGATACCGCCTAGCGTCCATCTGTTCGGGTCATACATAGTACATGTTATCGTTCCAAGTCTAACCCTAAGTCTTGCTGCCCCAGTTCTATGGCTTATTCAAGCAATATGCTAAAGTCGGTTACATAGGTTCTTTCACTCGGCACAGGATTTTCTGCCTAATTGCTAGGTCAGCTCACAAGGTCATAGGTACAAGTTCAAGTACGCTATTTATCGTACAAATTTGTCGCACGATGCTCGCCCCAATCCCTTGGGTCAAACCATTGTTCATTTGTACGGGATAATCTACCCAAGCTCATTTCACTCAGATTTCTAAACATCGAGCACGGATCATGCTACACATAATAACATGTTCGTTTGTACGAGATTTAAATTTGTTCAGTAAAATCCACGATATATCCAAGTTGTAGGACAAACCTAGTGATATGCATGGTCTATCTCCCCAACATATTTTGATAGAATCCTTATCCATTCCAAGTCTAGACCACCAAGCCAAGATTCAATTCTAAACCTTCTTTTTATAACTCAAAGTCGTCCAAACTGATTGACATATCCGTTCATGAAACCATCAAGCGTGATTTGTTTCAGGTTCTAGGCTAACTTATCCATCAAATAATTTTAATTCACTTGTATTCCAAATTTGTCTCATCGTGTTGAACCAAAAGTTAAGCCGATTCATCAGTTGTCACACTCTGGTCTTCCACAAGTTCGATCACCCTCGTTGGACGTGATATCACCACGTCAATGCTCCTGCTGGATAATCGTCCTAATCCGGGCGTGACGTATGTACGAGCATAGAGTTACGCTCGCACAATACAAGAATGTTTGAATGTTATGGTTATCTTTGGCACGATCGAGACACCTTATATTTTATCTCTGATATCTCTGAACTGTTGTCCTAACATTTCTCTCCGGCTGAGTTTGCCATGTCAAAGTGACCTTTGAGAAAAACCTCCCAGGTTTTGGCTATCGATCATCACGTCCATATTACCTCTGATATCGGTTGTAATCCCCGCTTATCCCCAGTACTCACTAAGGTACACCAGCAATGTTAAGTCCACAAAAAATATCATGACCCTATTAGCTCTGATAAGGTTTCACCTTGAACTTATTACTTGCACTCTTGTGCACAAAAAGTAATAGGTCCACCAAAAACCCCCCGATGGGATGCCCGCAATGGAAACGAATAGTTCAAGTCCGCATTACCTCTGAACTACTTTCCTTTTGCCCCAGCAAAAAAAAGTCAGTTCATGTTCATATTATCTCTGAACTACGTCTCTCCACTATCCCCACAGAATCATATCTTACCATGTACACATTACCTGTGAGTAAGATATGTCCAAAACTTTTTCAGGTCTATATCACCTCTGAGTAAAGTTCCGTACTTCGACTTTGCTGCTATCAAGTTCACATAACCCCTGATAGTGCTAGTTGTTTCAGCTTATTATCCGTACTTAAGGTACGCCATGGATAATAAATCCATAATCCAAGAGTCTACCATGTCCATATTACCTCTGAGCAAACTTTCTAGCCTTTACCATTGATCATCACATCCATATTACCTCTGATATCAATTGTCTTCCAACTTATCACCCTTACCCAATCCGCAGTATGCCCATGGTGTTAAGTCCATAAAAACTGCCATATCTATATTACCTCTGGCAAGGCTTGTTTCAAACCTATTACTTGTACTAATGTGAGCAAAAATTAATGGATCCACAAAATCTATCACATCCATATTACCTCTGACAAAAATTTTTTCGAATCTATTACTCGCACCCCCAAGTGCGCAAAAGGGTAATAGGTCTACCAAAAATACCCTAGTGGGGTATCCACAGGACCATACCTAACCTTTCGGTATGGACATTGATTAGCTCACATCTACGTCACCTATGAGTTATCGTCTCCACATCCTCCCCCGATAGTCTGTCATATCCTTCGCACCGTTGAGGAAACCTTTCGGGTTGGTTATCGATATCGACCGTCATCTTAATTTATCACCTGTACTTAAATTTGAGTACGCCAATGGTGTTACGACCACCAAACTTGTCACCTCTGGCAAGGCCTAGTTCAAACTTATTACTTGTACTCTCGTGCGCAAGAAGTAATAAGTCCATAAAAAAAATCACCAGTAGGATTTTCTATGTCCTTCGCATCTCTGAGCAAATCTTTCGGGTTGGCCATCGATCATCATGTCCACAGTACCTTTGATATCGATTGCCATCTCAACTTATCACCTGTACTTAAATTTGAGTACGCCAATGGTGTTAAGTCCACCAAATTTGCCACCACTGGCAAAGCCTATTTTGAACTTATTACTTGCAACCTAGTGCACAGGAATTAATAAGTCCACCAGAGATTCCTCGACGAAATATCCTTAAAAAGCCACGGTATTGTACTACATTCATATTATCTTTAGTACGATACCCGAAGCTGACACAAATGAATAGAAAAATAGATAAAGTAACTTTTATTTTTCTCTGCAAGGAGAGATTAAAAGCAAAACTATATTTTCAGGGATTATCAAGACCCCAAGACCGAAGGAAAAATAAAGGTAAAAAAAGGGCAAAAAACTAATGGTGCTATGAGTCGGAGCATAACTCGGCTATCCGCTCACGGAGACGAGTAAATGACCGCGAGAAAACTCTAGAGGGGGGATGAATAGAGTACAGCGAAATAATCTACCAAATTTAAGATTATGAGACTGAAGAAAATTGCTAACTAATAGTGTATATAGAGACAGTAAAGTAAAGCAGTAAAGTAGAGAGAGAAAGCAAACAAAAACACAAAGATGTATACTGGTTTCCCTTTGAGAGGACTAGTCCAGTCCCGAGTGTAGTGCCCCGCTCCGCGTAGGCACTATGTACAAGTGGGATCACCTTGCTTGCTCGAACGAAAGTCTTCTCGGAGAGTTCCCGACCGATTGATCAAAGTGAGTGGGCAGAACTGCATTCTTTGATTCTTGCACGACTTAATAATGAATCTGAGTTTTTGAATGCTTGTTGCTTAATAAGATTGTTTCATAAGAAGAAAGATAGAACCGACTCAGTATGCTAATAAGAGAACTCACATAGCTTGTCATTAAAACGAATCTGCTTGCTTGCCTAATAAGAGAACTAGAATGCTTGTCTGAAACGAGATAGAACCTTGCCATGCTAATAACAAGAGTAAAAAGGATTGCTTGCACTTATATCGTATGCTAGACTGGAATACTAGAATGCTTGTCCACAAGAGATAGAATTTGCATGCTAGAGTTATAAAAACTGTTCTTGCTTGTTACTTGTTTAAGAGTTAGCTTGCTTGAATATGTGTTATAGTTGGCTTGTGAAAAGACAAAACTTGGTGAATAGCGTGAACTTGTGAATCTAGACTAATAGCCCACCCTGAGGCTTAAAAACCTTACGGGGGAGACATGGCTATTAGGCAATGTGCATTAAGACAATGAGCTTCGGCTATCTGGACTTGAGTAAGAGAAAAGAGACAAGAGAAAAGAAGAGATAGACTTGTTGTGCATAGTTCATCAGTTGCATGATAGCATATTTTTCTGATAGGGCTTGCATTCATGTATTTGGTCAGGACAACTTGTGCACAAGGATTATCTCTCGAGCGGTTCCTGGGGCACTGGGGATCGTTCGGTCCGGGAAGAGATCTAGATACCCAAGGCTTGTACGTTCTTGGGTAGACCAAAGACAAGTCTATTAGTGAGATGGGCTTGTATGTCCCAACTGCTAATCCCGATGAGGGGACCATCATATAGTTAGGGCGCATGCTAGGCTAGCCTTCTTGCATACCTAACTGTTTGATGCAGGGATGAACAGAGGAAACTAGAGAACTGTATACATTATATTATGCAAATTGTGGCTAACTTGTGTGTCTGCTGCAGGGATAATCGTTCGGCCATGGGTAAGAAATATTATGAGTTTATCTATAGCCTGCTTGTCATTCAGTATGCATCGTGATTTATCTGATAGAGCTTCATTGCATTTGCATCGGTTGGACAATGGCTATTAGTGCAGAGCTGAACCTCAGTCACAGCTGCTAATAGTACCAGTATGTGAGTCATTGGATGGCTGGATTACCGTTGCCAATCCTGAGTTTCTCGGGGACCGAAATCATATACATGTGTTGCCTTAAGTGCTTGAGTGCATAATAGTCTACTTGAGATGCTTGCCTTGATTCGATATGTTCAGTCTGCTAGATTAACTTTGCCCTAACGAGATAGATTGTGATACACAATACATGCTGCGCACTGCACGATAGAGCACTGTCCCAAATCGTATGCTTATAGTTTGAATATGCTAAACTGTTTCAAAGTTATGTTTCAAAAGATGTAATATGACTCTGCTAGAACTGCATGAAACGAACTTAGGTAAAACTAGCAAGATCACTAGAAATGCAATGTTTTGCCACAAGTCTACTTAGTGTGGGTTTCAGGGGGTGTAGCTTCTGTTCAGTTGTTTTATCTCACCAGTACTTGCATAAAGTGCTGACCCACCAACAGTTTGCTTGTTCTTAGGTGCCGTTCGTGCGAGAAAGCGATAGCTGTGCCTCATCCCAAGGAATCGGAAATCCGGAGTCGATGCCTGGAGCCGCATCGAGTTGTGCCTGCTTTGAGTTGCTTTTGTATAAAGGGACATAATGTATAGAACGGTATCATTGTAATCGAGAGGAGAGTGCTTGAGCGAATTGTAACCTCGGCCATGCGCCGCTTGTAACAATTTTGATATCAATAAAAGAGCCTATTTTCATATGCCATTGTGTTCTTCACTTTTCTGCAATGTTATGTGCCGCTGCTTCAGATATTGCCCTTGTTTCAAAGCTTTGGCCTTGTGCAAGCGCACTTTAGGCTTGCACGGCATTACGCCCGTGCGAGGACGATCGATTCCGTAGGGTCCAAAGCGAGGACGAACGGTCCTGCGGGACTGGGGCGTGACAGAATGGTATCAGAGCAACTCGATTCTTTGCCCATTCCGTTGCCTCCGACTCTGAGTTGTGATCGTGTTGCAATGAACGTTCCATACAATAAGTCCATAGATATTCTCAAGGATGCGCGCAAAAAGTTTTCTGGATTTATTTTTATTGCTTGAGATATGATTTATGATTTCTGGATTTGCTGAGTTTTGATTAAGGAAGGTGAGGGATGAGGACTATCGCTGCTCTGTGTTATCGTGAGTTTCTCCTTGAGTTTCGAGGACGAAACTCTTTGTTGGTGGGTAAGTATGTAGTGCCCCGCTCCGCGTAGGTACTATGTACAAGTGGGATCGCCTTGCTTGCTCGAACGAAAGTCTTCTCGGAGAGTTCCCGACCGATTGATCAAAATGAGTGGGCAGAACTGCATTCTTTGATTCTTGCACGACTTAATAATGAATCTGAGTTTTTGAATGCTTGTTGCTTAATAAGATTGTTTCATAAGAAGAAAGATAGAACCGACTCAGTATGCTAATAAGAGAACTCACATAGCTTGTCATTAAAACGAATCTGCTTGCTTGCCTAATAAGAGAACTAGAATGCTTGTCTGAAACGAGATAGAACCTTGCCATGCTAATAACAAGAGTAAAAAGGATTGCTTGCACTTATATCGTATGCTAGACTGGAATACTAGAATGCTTGTCCACAAGAGATAGAATTTGCATGCAAGAGTTATAAAAACTGTTCTTGCTTGTTACTTGTTTAAGAGTTAGCTTGCTTGAATATGTGTTATAGTTGGCTTGTGAAAAGACAAAACTTGGTGAATAGCGTGAACTTGTGAATCTAGACTAATAGCCCACCCTGAGGCTTAAAAACCTTACGGGGGAGACATGGATATTAGGCAATGTGCATTAAGACAATGAGCTTCGGCTTTCTGGACTTGAGTAAGAGAAAAGAGACAAGAGAAAAGAAGAGATAGACTTGTTGTGCATAGTTCATCAGTTGCATGATAGCATATTTTTCTGATAGGGCTTGCATTCATGCATTTGGTCAGGACAACTTGTGTACAAGGATTATCTCTCGAGCGGTTTCTAGGGCACTGGGGATCGTTCGGTCCGGGAAGAGATCTAGATACCCAAGGCTTGTACGTTCTTGGGTAGACCAAAGACAAGTCTATTAGTGAGATGGGCTTGTACGTCCCAACTGCTAATCCCGATGAGGGGACCATCATATAGTTAGGGCGCATGCTAGGCTAGCCTTCTTGCATACCTAACTGTTTGATGCAGGGACGAACAGAGGAAACTAGAGAACTGTATACATTATATTATGTAAATTATGGCTAACTTGTGTGTCTGCTGCAGGGATAACCGTTCGGCCATGGGTAAGAAATATTATGAGTTTAACTATAGCCTGCTTGTCATTCAGTATGCATCATGATTTATCTGATAGAGCTTCAGTGCATTTGCATCGGTTGGACAATGGCTATTAGTGCAGAGCTGAACCTCAGTCACAGCTGCTAAAAGTACCAGTATGTGAGTCATTGGATGGCTGGATTACCGCTGCCAATCCTGAGTTTCTCGGGGACTGAAATCATATACATGTGTTGCCTTAAGTGCTTGAGTGCATAATAGTCTACTTGAGATGCTTGCCTTGATTCGATATGTTCAGTCTGCTAGATTAACTTTGCCCTAACGAGATAGATTGTGATGCACAATACATGCTGCGCACTGCACGATAGAGCACTGTCCCAAATTGTATGCTTATAGTTTGAATATGCAAAACTGTTTCAAAGTTATGTTTCAAAAGATGTAATATGACTCTGCTAGAACTGCATGAAACGAACTTAGGTAAAACTAGCAAGATCACTAGAAATGCAATGTTTTGCCACAAGTCTACTTAGTGTGGGTTTCAGGGGGTGTAGCTTCTGTTCAGTTGTTTTATCTCACCAGTAATTGCATAAAGTGCTGACCCACCAACAGTTTGCTTGTTCTCAGGTGCCGTTCGTGCGAGGAAGCGATAGCTGTGCCTCATCCCAAGGAACCGGAAATCCGGAGTCGATGCCTGGAGCCGCATCGAGTTGTGCCTGCTTTGAGTTGCTTTTGTATAAAGGGACATAATGTATGGAACGGTATCATTGTAATCGAGAGAAGAGTGCTTGAGCGAATTGTAACCTCGGCCATGCGCCGCTTGTAACAATTTTGATATCAATAAAAGAGCCTATTTTCATATGCCATTGTGTTCTTCACTTTTCTGCAATGTTATGTGTCGCTGCTTCAGATATTGCCTTTGTTTCAAAGCTTTGGCCTTGTGCAAGCGCACTTTAGGCTTGCACGGCATCACGCCCGTGCGAGGACGATCGATTCCGTAGGGTCCAAAGCGAGGACGAACGGCCCTACGGGACCGGGGCGTGACACCGAGAACTCAAGCTCAAAGTTTTATCCACCATAATCACAAAAAATGAATTACAAACTTTGATCTGAAGGCTTGCCACTTCTTTATACCACGAGGTTTGATCCGAAGTCTCATAACTTCATATCTTAGAGATAGAGAGAGAGAGAGAGAGAGAGAGAGAGAAAGAGAGAGTAACTGATGGAACGAAGCTCTTTACAACTCTGAAGACTTCTAGATATCGCACTTGACACTATGAAGGATTGAGAGTTGCTCTTTGAGATAGGAAAGTTAACTTTAGAGGTTTGCTCACAATAGGATAGAAGATTAAAGAATGCTTGAGTGAGTAAGAATAAAGAATTCCAATCCTATTTATATGGTGTAGGCAAACAAAATTCGTCCAGAATTCGGATGGGGTTTAATTCAAAATTTCAACCGTTGGGCCAAGAAATCAGGAGCTTATTGAACTAGTTGATTTCATACCAAAAGGATAACCGAGTTCGGTCTGAGTTTGGCCCGAGTTTGGCCCGAGTTCGGTCTCTTAGTATAATAGACTTTGTAAATGAATGTGGCCTGATTTGGTGGATAGGTTCTTTGTTCATTTGAGTGGACTAGGTATCTGGGTATATGTATTTAGGATTTGCCAGTACGACTCAACTTACAAGTCTTAGACTCAAATAAATAAAAGATCATATTTGAATAAACAAAATCCAAACGACATGTAATAGCAGTGTTGAGACTTTAGATCGTGACATATCAATGCATGGTTTAGTTAACTATCACAATCAAGTTGACTGAGACCGGATGGGCCAACATTCTCCCCTATTTTGATAATTAACAAACTATGAATGATACTGCAAGTCTTGATATGTAAGGCTTTCCCGTAACTGTGGAGCAGTTGATATGTTGAAGACAATGTCTGTCAAGTATCATCTTGTATGCTAGTATCATGTATGTCTTTCTTTTCTATTGTCATTTGATCAAAATGGCATGCTCCCCCGAAATCGGTGAGATGACAAAAAAAATAAGAGAGTAAAGTGTATACAAGATAATATAAAATGACAAAAGAAAAATTGTATTAAACTTTTATTTATTTGAATAAAAAAACATACAAAAGCATATGTGTAGTGAAAATATCATAGTAGAGCATCTAAAAGTAAACTTTTTAAACATTTAAATCCATTGAGTAAATAGTTTTCATGTTCATCATCTTCATCATCAGGTTCAACTATTCTGTTTGGATCAAAGAAGGCATCAACTTGATCCAAATGTCGTTGAGCATAAGGGTGATTAATACGAAATTCTTGTTGATTCGGATTTTAGAGAATCGGAAAAGGTCTGGCTGGTTGCTTCGATAGGGTGTACTGGATGTCTATCAAAGTGTTGCCAAGTGTCACCACCCCATTTCCAGAGCCGGGTATTTTTTTATTTTAATTTAGTTAATTGTGCATTATATTTTAATTAATTGTATTTATATTTAATTAATGATTGTATTATATTTTTATTAATTGTTTTAGGATTTTGGCTAGCCTGGACCCATGTCAGACCCTAGTGGACCCATGTCCGACCCAGCCCACACCCCTGTGAGACTTATTTTTGGGTTTAGAATATTTATTTTATTTTTAGGAGGTTAGTTGGAGAGATTTGGAGTTAGTTTGAGTGCTTTTGGAACCCGGAACCCGAAACCAAGTCAATAGGGGCATTTTGGGAATTTAGAAACTTGTAACCCCATTTATTTGTGTTGGCCGGCCCCTACCAACCCCATTCCACCCATGGAACCAGCAGCCCTCTCCCCCCTTTTGGTTCACTTCTTCTTCTTCACCTCTTCTTCTTCTTCTTCTTCTTCTTCTCCACTACTTCTTCTTCTTCCTTTCTCCTTCACAAGTAAGTTTTCTTATTTTTCTTCCTTCCTTTTTCTATTTCTTCTTCTTAATTGAACCCTAACCCTACATTCTTCCCCAACCTAGGTGGGTAGAGCCTAGATTTGGAGTTGGAGCTAGATTTGGGAGCTTGGAAGCTTGGATTGGAGGATTTGGAGCATTTTTGAGACTTTGGCTTGGGATTCCAACTCCCAAGAGGTAAACCCTAATTTTCCCCCTTGTAATTATTCTTATATAGTGTAATTAATAGTTTAGAACCTTCCTAGACCCTTAGGCTACCCGTGGGAGGAAGTTGGAACTAGTTTGGTTGAGTTTAGAGAATTTAACACTAGGTTTTGTGTCAATTTCGGGTGGAATCCGAATTTGGCCCAATTTTAGGTGATGTCCTAGGTTAGACGGACCTAGATAGACGTTGTCGGGTGTCTTGAGGGTGAGTGTGTATCTCCGTTCGGATACGGAAAGCCGTGTCGCGGAGAAACGGGCGTTTCGGGCGAAATTGGGACTTTTTGTCGTCGTCGATTCTAAGTGCGTGCGCATTTTCGCCATGGGCCTAGAATCGACGCAGGAGCACATTTTCTAGGATCTAGGCATCGTGTAGAGCACGTGGGTAAATTTTGGGCCGATTCCGAGTTCGTTTGGTGTGCGTTTCAGGAGGTTTTCCGAGCCGCGCACCACGTGTTCGTCGAAATGACCGAACGGCCATTTCGACTTGGTTTCCTCGTTTCGGGCTTGTGCGCGCGTTGGGTTAGTATCGGGAAGTGTGTGCTAGAGTTTTCGAGTTATATTTTATATATTCTAGGGTGTCGGTGAGTGTCGGGGTCGTTGGGCGTGAGTGGGGCGTGTTGTTTGTGTGTTGTGTTGTGTTAGGGTATATATGTCTATATATATATATATATATATATATATATATATATATATATATATATATATATTTATATGTATGTGTGTTTATGTATATATATATATATATATATATATATATATATGTGTGTGTGTGTGTGTGTGTGTGTGTGTGTAGGTGAGTGTGTGTGTGAGTGTGAGTGAGTGTTTATAGGTATATATTTATGAGTTTATGTATATATGTATATATATTTATATATATATATGTATGAGAGTTTGTGTGTGAGGGTGTGTGAGGTTGAGTGTGTGTGAGTGAGGATATATATAGATATATATATATGTTTAAGTGTGTGAGTGTGTGTGTATATATATATATATATATATATATATATATATAATATATATATATATATATATATATATATATAGATATATGTGTGTATGTATATATAGATATGTGTTTGTATATAATTATGTGTGTGTGTGTTGATTTGTGTTTGAGTGTGTGTGTATGTTAGAATGTATATAAGTTAGTGTATATATATCTATAGGGTTAAATATATGTATATATATGTATGTATATATATATATATATATATATATATATATATATATATATATATATATATATATATATATATATATATATATATATATATATGTATATGGGTATGTGGTCGTGTGTGTGTGTATGAGATGAGAGGGGGGGGGACTGGAACCAGCAGCTGCAGCAGCAGCAGGAAGCTGCAGCAGCAGCAACATGTAGAAGCCCAACAGCAGCAGTAGCAAGGCAGCCACAACAGCAGTTTTGCAGCAGCAGGAGCAGCAGCAAGGTGAGGAGCAGGGGCAGCAGCAGTTTAAGCAGTATGCGAGGGAGAGAGAGAGGTATATATATATAGATAGATAGATGTCTAAGATAGTTAGAATAGATAATTATATAGATGGTTTAACTGATAGAATAGATAGTAGGATAGATAGATAATTAGATAGATAGATAGGTTCATAGATAGGTAGATATCTAGATCGATAGATATTAGATATCTAGATGCCTAGATATAAATAGATAAATAGATACATAGATAGATTAGAGAGATAGATACATAGATAAATAGATTAGATTGATAGATAGATAAGATAAGGTATATGTGTGTTGTGAGATATATAATAAATAAGGTAGATAGATTAGGTAGATAGATAGATAACTAGGTAGTTAGATATATTGATAGATAGATAGATATATGGATAGATAGATAGATAGTTTGATAGATTGGTGGATAAATGGTTAACTAGATATATAGATAAATAGATTCATAAATGGTTAGATAGATACATAGGTAAATAGATACATAGATAGTTAGGTAAATAAGATAGATAGGTAGTTAGTAGATACATAGATAGATAAATCTATCTATGGATAGATAGATAGGTAGGTATATGGTAGATACCTATATCTATATGCATAGATATATATATATATATATATATATATATATATATATATATATATATATATATATATATATATATATATATATATATATATACCTAGAGCTAGATATATATTATAGTTAGATATATATATATATATATATGTGTATGGGTAAGGTAAATGGGTATTAGTATATTTGTGTGTGGATATCTATATATATAGGTATATACCTACTTAGATATATATAAATATGGTAGATATCTCTACTACCTAGCCTAGATTAATAACTAGGTGCATAATTAGTAGCTAGATAGCTAGTTAGAGGGGTTTTAGAGCGAAACCTCAATACCTTGAGATACCGAGGTATCTCAATACCTTAAGATAACCAAGGTATTGAGTTTCGAGCGGAGTTTTTGAGCAATAGCCTAGGAATAATATTGGAGTAATTTTTATATGCTTATGTGTATATATTTACGTGTGCTAGCATAGGTTTTAGAGGGTATAGGCGGGGTATATAGCGTAGGTTGAGGTATCGGATACCGAGGGTATCCCGGTATCTCAAGGAGGCGAGTTTGTGAGTTTTCTAGCTTAATGACCTCGGTTTGACCTAGAATTTCAGGAGCACCCTAGTTTGACCCAGACTTGACCGTAGTTGACTCGGTTGACCGCCAAAGTCAACTTTTGACCTACTTTTGACCCAGAGTTGACTTTTTGGACCTAGAGTTCACTTTTGACCCAGATTTTACCGGTTTGACCCGTTTGACCTAGAACGACCCTAGAAGCCTATTTTTAGTTATTTTATATCTGTTTAACTCATTAGAACCCTGTTTAACCTTGCTTTTTGCATTAGGTCCTTGCGACGCCGGTTCGGATCGCCAGTTGCTCAGGACGTCAGGCGAGTACATTCTCTGATAGTTTTCATTATCTGATGATTATTATGATTCAGCTTCTAGTATAGTATCATCTGATTATTCTGGCACAACACGGGACATGGACTGGTATTTCTGGATTTATTTACTTGCGACACGTACATTTCATGTTTCTTGCCTCTATTCTGGAATCACTACTGGCATCACCTACAGGCATCACTACAGGCATCATTCATGTTCAGGCTGGACTCATCTTGATTTGCGTGTCGGGTCTTGGATCCACTTGTATTAGTCGGGGCGGATAAATACTCGAGTAGACATGTAAACATTCCTATATGGCATCATCAGGAATCATTCCCTCTGGTCTAATCTGGAATGATAGCAGCCGCGCACCCAGTGCGCGGTGAGCCGTACTTACCCCTAGCCGTTTACATGTCGAAACAAGTATTTTAAAGACACCGAGTTCATTCTTTATAGTCTGGACTCTCTTGCATTTCTTGTTGGTCTCACTTACATATTTCTGGACTTGACTCACTACATGTACTTCATGCTGGACTCACTACACGTTCATGTGCACGGACTTGATCTTAGCTTAGATTTCTTGTATCTTACAGTTATTACTATCTTGCTCTGATATCCATGCATCTTTACCTTTATGCACCAGTTATACATATTTCCTTGTTTCATACTTGCTTCATTCTTCTTGCTACTTGCTATAACTGTTTTATAGTTTTTATCATTTAAATGGAACTGCTGTTAGAGATGTACTTGCTCCAGTCCTGACTGGACATATTTTTCAGAGTATCCGGAGGATTGGTGTCCGACGTTTTATGGGACCCTGAGCCTGTCGATGGTGCAGACAGGACCCTCTAGTTTAGGGGTGATTTTCGGGTTGGTAGCCGGGTTCACTAAGACCTTGTTATTTTTTATTAGCTTTTAGCACCGGATTTGTCTCCAATTTTGGATTGAGACCTTGTTTGTATATTATTTTTGGATGATGTATTATTATTATTAATGTTGTGGTGGTTTTAGTTGTTGTTGGTTAGACTTTATAGTTGTTAGATCTCTGTGTTATCTTATCGTGCTTAGATTCGTGATTGAGTACTTGAGATTATCATTATGATATTTGCTCCTCCGTTTGGAGTTGAGATCTTGACAGGTTTTATATATTGCTTGTGTGGTTGCCCTCCTTTTGGAGAGGTCATGGCCAATTTTTGTGTGAGATTATTATCTAGATAGTTGACCTAGACAGCGTTCTACCGCCGATGCTGCGGCGTAGGGCTGGACGTACCCACAACTCATGCCCGATTTTCCGGGTGCGGGTCATGACACATTTTTGGTGGCGGCCCCATGCAGGTCTCGATTCGCAATTAGTGCGATATCGTGGTGGTACAATAACTTAGTTGTACTGCTGCGAGCCTGCTATAGGATTTAGGATCTAGGATGAGAGTGTACTCAATCACGACTAGGAACAATTCCAATCAAATTATTCTGAAATTGTTTTTTTTTGAAATATTACTGTCCTTCTTTGATGATATCGTATCTTGCGCCTTATTGACTTCTTTTGATCTGTGTTCAGGATGCCTCCGAAGACACGATCCCATCGTACCGTTCCAGCAGTTGCCACCTGAGAGGTCTGCTACGTCTCGTCCAGCTCGTATTCAGACAGCTGCTACCACTCCACTCACCACTCCTGCGGTTGAGGGAGCATCTGTTTCTCTCGGGGATCCTCCTTCACCTATCGATCCGAGGACTACCCCAGTCGTTCCGGTGGTTCCTCCACCACTTCCTGCTCCAGTAGATGCCGCGCAGTTTTTTGCATTCTTCAGGGAGATGATGGACGTGCAGCACCATCAGGTGGATGTGATGAGGCTGGGCATTGAGAACGCCCACCAGGTGGCCATGACGGCAGTGGATAGGGTGGCACAGATTCAGCCACAGGCAGATCAGATTCAGCATCCGAGGCCAGGCAGTATTATCGACTTTCAGAGGATGCGGGCCCAAGGAGTTCCGTGGTACAGAAGGGATCCTGTACGCGGATGACTGGATAGAGCAGATTGAGGGGATCTTCAGGCTGGCGCAGATTCCAGACAGCATGTAGATAGAGGCGGCGGGCAGTCAGATGTTCGACCTCGCTTTGACGTGGTATCGCACTGATACGAGGATTGCGGCGCCAGGGCTTACTTGGGAGGCTTTCAAGAGGCTTTTTAAGGAGAAGTTTTTCCCAAATGTGGCGCTCAGTGCTTTGGAGAGCCAGTTTGAGGCACTCGTCCAAGGAGCATGACGGTGGACGAGTACGCATCAGAGTTCTACCGTTTGGGCAGATTTATGGATGGCTTGAGTGAGGCAGCCAAGGCGAGAAAGTTTTGCAAGGGCTTGGTTATGGCGGTCAAGTCTTTGACTAGGAGCGACCGCGAGGCGACTTTCGAGCAGATAGTGGGAGATGCTCAGAGAGCAGAGGATGATTTGGAGCTTAAGTCCAAGAGAGGCAGGGATGATTCAGGCAGTGCCAGTGGTAGTGCGGGACCAGCTAAGCGTCCCTATGTGCAGAAGGCAGCACAGCAGGGTCAGAATCAGAGGGTGCCCAGTTGTGCCTACTGCAGGAAGGCAGGACACACTTAGGATATTTGTAGGAGGAGGCTGAAGGTGTGTTTGTTCTGTGGATCCGCTGCTCACCAGATGCGAGATTACCCTACTGCACCTCCATTGGGTGGAGCACAGGATCAGAGAGTTGGAGCTAGGCCATCTGTGGCACAGCATCGTGCCCCGCACCAGCAGAGGGATACACCCCAGCAGGGCAGGGCTTATGCGTTGACGGTCGAGGAGGCCGATGCTACGGATGTCGGGTTAGCAGGTCTGTCTCTTATTTTTTCTTCCTGTCCTTTTCTATTCCTGTGGTGTGCTTCATTAGTACCTGTTAGATTTTCTTGTGCTATGGTAGATAGTGTAGTAACCCTGATTGAGACTGTGATAACACGACCAGTAGGACCCTGATCTTGTATGTTGTTTAGGTAGAATTTCTTGACTGTGATTGTTGGGGGTTTGACCTAGAGAGATTGTGATTGACTTTAAATTTCGAGGACGAAATTTTCTAAGGAGGATAGGCTTGTCACCACCCCCATTTCCAGAGCCGGGTATTTTTTTTATTTTAATTTAGTTAATTGTGCATTATTTTTTAATTAATTATATTTATATTTAATTAATGATTGTATTATATTTTTATTGATTGTTTTAGGATTTTGGCTAGCCTGGACCCATATCAGACCCTAGTGGACCCATGTCCGACCCAGCCCACACCCCTGTGAGACTTATTTTTGGGTTTAGAATATTTATTTTATTTTTAGGAGGTTAGTTGGAGATATTTGGAGTTAGTTGAGTGCTTTTGGAACCCGGAACCCGAAACCAAGTCAATGGGGGCGTTTTGGGAATTTAGAAACTTGTAACCCCATTTATTTGTGTTGGCCGGCCCCTACCAACCCCATTCCACCCATGGAACCAGCAGCCCTCTCCCCCCTTTTGGTTCACTTCTTCTTCTTTACCTCTTCTTCTTCTTCTTCTCCACTACTTCTTCTTCTTCCTTTCTCCTTCACAAGTAAGTTTTCTTATTTTTCTTCCTTCCTCTTTCCATTTCTTCTTCTTAATTGAACCCTAACCCTACATTCTTCCCCAACCTAGGTGGATAGAGCCTAGATTTGGAGTTGGAGCTAGATTTGGGAGCTTGGAAGCTTGGATTTGAGGATTTGGAGCATTTTTGAGACTTTGGCTTGGGATTCAACTCCAAGAGGTAAACCCTAATTTTACCCCTTGTAATTATTCTTATATAGTGTAATTAATAGTTTAGAACCTTTCTAGACCCTTAGGCTACCCGTGGGAGGAAGTTGGAACTAGTTTGGTTGAGTTTAGAGACTTTAACACTAGGTTTTGTGTCAATTTCGGGTGGAATCCGAATTTGGCCCAATTTTGGGTGATGCCCTAGGTTAGACGGACCTAGGTAGACATTGTCGGGTGTCTTGAGAGTGAGTGCGTGTCTCCGTTCGGACACGGGAAGCCGTATCGCGGAGAAACGGGCGTTTCGGGCGAAATTGGGGCTTTTCGTCGTCGCCAATTCTAAGTGCGTGCGCGTTTCTGCCACGGGCCTAGAATCGACGCGAAAGCACATTTTCTAGGATCTAGGCATCGTGTAGAGCGCGTGGGTAAATTTTAGGCCGATTTCGAGTTCGTTTGGTGTGCGTTTTCAGGAGGTTTTCTGAGCCGCGCACCACGTGTTCGTTGAAATGATCGAACGGCCATTTCGACTTGGTTTTCTCGTTTTGGGCTTGTGTACGCGTTGGGTTAGTATCGGAGTAGTGTGTGCTAGAGTTTTCGAGTTATATTTTATATATTCTAGGGTGTCGATGAGTGTCGGAGTCGTTGGGCGTGTTGTTTGTGTGTTGTTGTGTGTTGTGTTGTGTTAGTGTATATGTGTCTATATATATATATATATATATATATATATATATATATATAATATATATATATATATGTATATATTTATATGTATGTGTGTTTATGTATATATATATATATATATATATATATATATATATATATATATATATATATATATATATATATATATATATATATATATATATGTGTGTGTGAGTGTGTAGGTGAGTGTGTGTGTGAGTGTGTAGGTGAGTGTGTGTGTGAGTGTGAGTGAGTGTTTATACGTATATATTTATGAGTTTATGTATATATGTATATATATTTATATATATATATATGTATGAGAGTTTGTGTGTGAGGTTGTGTGTTTGTGAGAGTGTGTGCTAGTGTGTGTGAGAGTGTGTGTGTGAGTGAGGATATATATATATATATATATTATATATATATATATATATATATATATATATATATATATATATATATATATATGTTTAAGGTGTGTGAGTGTGTATGTATATATATATATATATATTAGTGTATATATATATTATATAGATATATGTGTGTATGTATATATAGATATGTGTTTGTATATAATTATGTGTGTGTGTGTTGATTTGTGTTTGAGTGTGTGTGTATGTTAGAATGTATATAAGTTAGTGTATATATATCTATAGGGTAATATATATGTATATATATGTATGTATATATATATATATATATAATATATATATATATATATATATATATATATATATATATATATATATATATATATATGGGTATGTGGTCGTGTGTGTGTGTGTGTGAGATGAGAGGGGGGGGGACTGAACCAGCAGCTGCAGCAGCAGCAGGAAGCTGCAGCAGCAGCAGCATGTAGAAGCCCAGCAGCAGCAGTAGCAAGGCAGCCACAGCAGCAGTTTTGCAGCAGCAGGAGCAGCAGCAAGGTGAGGAGCAGGGGCAGCAGCAGTTTAAGCAGTATGCGAGGGAGAGCGAGAGAGGTATATATAATATAGATAGATAGATAGATGTCTAAGATAGTTAGAATAGATAATTATATAGATGGTTTAACTGATAGAATAGATACTAGGATAGATGGATAATTAGATAGATAGATAGGTTCATAGATAGGTAGATATCTAGATCGATAGATATTAGATATCTAGATGCCTAGATATAAATAGATAAATTGATACGTAGATAGATTAGAGAGATAGATACATAGATAAATAGATTAGATTGATAGATAGATAAGATAAGGTATATGTGTGTTGTGAGATATATAATAAATAAGGTAGATAGATTAGGTAGATAGATAGATAACTAGGTAGTTAGATATATTGATAGATAGATAGATAGATATATGGATAGATAGATAGATAGTTTGATAGATTGGTGGATAGATGGTTAACTAGATATATAGATAAATAGATTCATAAATGGTTAGATAGATACATAGGTAAATAGATACATAGATAGTTAGGTAAATAAGATAGATAGGTAGTTAGTAGATACATAGATAGATAAATCTATCTATGGATAGATAGATAGGTAGGTATATGGTAGATACCTATATCTATATGCATAGATATATATATATATATATATACCTAGAGCTAGATATATATTATAGTTATATATATATATATATATATATATATATATATATGTGTATGGGTAAGGTAAATGGGTATTAGTATATTTGTATGTGGATATCTATATATATAGGTATATACCTACTTAGATATACATAAATATGGTAGATATCTCTACTACCTAGCCTAGATTAATAACTAGGTGCATAATTAGTAGCTAGATAGCTAGTTAGAGGGGTTTTAGAGCGAAACCTCAATACCTTGAGATACCGAGGTATCTCAATACCTTAAGATAACCAAGGTATTGAGTTTCGAGCGGGGTTTTTGAGCAATAGCCTAGGAATAGTATTGGAGTAATTTTTATATGCTTATGTGTATATATTTACGTATGCTAGCATAGGTTTTAGAGGGTATAGGCGGGGTATATAGCGTAGGTTGAGGTATCGGATACCGAGGGTATCCCGGTATCTCAAGGAGGCGAGTTTGTGAGTTTTCTAGCTTAATGACCTCGGTTTGACCTAGAATTTCAGGAGCACCCTAGTTTGACCCAGGCTTGACCGTAGTTGACTCGGTTGACCACCAAAGTCAACTTTTGACCTAGTTTTGACCCAGAGTTGACTTTTTGGACCCAGAGTTGACTTTTTGACCCAGATTTTATCGGTTTGACCCGTTCGACCTAGAACGACCCTAGAAGCCTATTTTTAGTTATTTTATATCTGTTTAACTCATTAGAATGCTGTTTAACCTTGCTTTTCGCATTAGGTCCTTGCGACGCCGGTTCGGATCGCTAGTTGCTTAGGACGTCAGGCGAGTACATTCTTTGATAGTTTTTATTATCTGATGATTATTATGATTCAGCTTCTAGTATAGTATCATCTGATTATTTTGGCACAACACGGGACACGGACTGGTATTTCTGGATTCATTTACTTGCGACACGTACATTTCATGTTTCTTGCCTCTATTCTGGAATCACTACTGGCATCACCTACAGGCATCACTACAGGCATCATTCATGTTCAGGCTGGACTCATCTTGATTTGCGTGTCGGGTCTTGGATCCACTTGTATTAGTCGGGGCGGGGAAATACTCGAGTAGACATGTAAACATTCCTATCTGGCATCATCAGGAATCACTCCCTCTGGTCTAATCTGGAATGATAGCGGCCGCGCACCCAGTGCGCGGTGAGCCGTACTTACCCCTAGCCGTTTACATATCAAAACAATTATTTCAAAGACACCGAGTTCATTCTTTATAGTCTGGACTCTCTTGCATTTCTTGCTGGTCTCACTTACATGTTTCTGGACTTGACTCACTACATGTACTTCATGCTGGACTCACTACACGTTCATGTGCACGGACTTGATCTTAGCTTAGATTTCTTGTATCTTACAGTTATTACTATCTTGCTCTGATATCCATGCATCTTTACCTTTATGCACCAGTTATACATATTTTCTTGTTTCATACTTGCTTCATTCTTCTTGCTACTTGCTATAACTGTTTTATAATTTTTATCATTTAAATGGAACTGCTGTTAGAGATGTACTTGCTCCAGTCCTGACTGGACATATTTTTCAGAGTATCCGGAGGATTGGTGTCCGACGTTTTATGGACCTGAGCCTGTCGATGGTGCAGACAGGACCCTCTAGTTTAGGGGTGATTTTCGGGTTGGTAGCCGGGTTCACTAAGACCTTGTTATTTTTTATTAGCTTTTAGCACCGGATTTGTCTCCGGTTTTGGATTGAGACCTTGTTTGTATATTATTTTTGGATAATGTATTATTATTATTGATGTTGTGGTGGTTTTAGTTGTTGTTGGTTAGACTTTATAGTTGTTAGATCTCTGTGTTATCTTATCGTGCTTAGATTCGTGATTGAGTACTTGAAATTATCATTATGATATTTGCTCCTCCGTTTGGAGTTGAGATCTTGACAAGTTTATATATTGTTTGTGTGGTTGCCCTCCTTTTGGAGAGGTCATGGCCGATTTTTGTGTGAGATTATTATCTAGATAGTTGACCTAGACAGCGTTCTACTGCCGATGCTGCGGCGTAGGCTGGACGTACCCACGACTCATGCCCGATTTTCCGGGTGCGGGTCGTGACACCAAGAGCCTGGGTCTAAAGAGTTTGGCGATGATCAGTAGCACGATTGCGTATATCTTCTTGGTGGAAGCGATCACGCAACAGATTAAAAATAGACTCTAATGTTTTTGGATGTTCATCAACAGGAGGGACGGAATCAGCAGGATGAGTGTTAGAGTTTGATGATAAGTTATAAGGTAGAAGTATAGTTGTCTCAATTCTCCAAATTATATTGCGGAATAAAGGTTCCTCAAGAATTGGATAAGTATCCAAAGGAATGTAAAGTAGCTGAAAATGGTTGGCAAGTTCATGGCATATAGTAGTGGATGCCATTTTTTGTGACATTGAACCATTTGAGATAAGATGGTCTGGGGAACATTGAAGTTAAGAGATCTCATCAAAGTAAGTCTTCTTAGTTAGAAAAGTTAAAAAGATAATACGACGAATTTCAAAGAAGTGACCATTCAAGTATCTAGCATAAAATTTTTCAGGTGGACATTCAAGTGGGTGACAAAGGATATTTTCGAAAGAATCTAAAGTTAAGCCATGGTCGAATTGAACTTGTGTGATGTTGACTATGGTTTGTCCATCAGCGAAAATGCGTAGGATTTTACCTAAGTTATTGGCTTCGAATTTAATTGGAATGCTACAAAATCTTGATGAAATAGTGTCATGTTCATATGTTAAGTTACAATAGAACATTTGAATAGCATTGGTGTAAATATTGGTACGGGTCGTAACAAATTCTTTAAGTTAAAGTTTTTGAGGATTATGTAGATGTTACTTGTGTTGGGAAGAAAAATCAATAGGATGGCCAAAACAGATGTGTCTCTTGGAGAAGTCATTAAACCAATCATTTAAAATTTTGAGGCTTTGAAAGGTAAAATTGTCGAATTCTTCTATGTTTGGCATAATGGGACAGAAAAGAGAGTCGGAAAAGGAATCTATTTTTTTTTTGGGCCGTTGGGAGAGGATGTAGGAGGAAAAGCTAAGTTTATTTGTAGAGGAGGAATGGTTTTTGTTGATCTGAATGAATGAGCAACGAAATAATCTATATATAGAGTAGCAAAAAACTAAATTAGGAAGAGAATTAAATGACATAGCATATTCTGGAATTAAACTAACCGAGTTCGGTCCGAGCTCGGCCTGTGTTCGGTCCGAGCTCGGCCTGTGTTCGGTCCGAGCTCGGTCCGAGTCCAGTCCAAATTTTGTTGACATTTATTTTCAGAATCTCAATGTAACTTTAATCGATATTAGGCCTTTCTTGACTTGATATAAATACAGAATAATAAGTGCTGAACTTAAATCGTACGTTTTAAGAGTTTAAATCATCTCGGAGTAGCTGTAGGGGCCAGATCCCAGCTAATGGTGGTCCGAAGATCATAAATACTGTGTTGCTTAAGGTTATTTATACCTTTTTTACAGAAGGATACTTTCGGATTGTATCCAAAATTTTCAAATATTTTTGAAAAGTGTGACAAAAAATTTGTAAAGTATCTTATGATTCTTATATTTTATCAGAATCTAAAAGACTTAATTCTCGACGGATAAAGTTGAATCGATCTTCAGCTAAAGGTTTAGTAAAGATGTTTGTTAATTGATGTTCCGTGTCTACATACTCTAAACAAATATCTTTGTGTAATTGATGATCCCTTAGAAAATTATGACGGATCTTTATGTGCTTAGTGCGTGAGTGGCATACTGGATTTTTAGTGAGATTAATGGTGCTAGTTTTATCATAGAAAATATGAATATTCTTATAGTGCAGATTGAAGTCTTCTAGGGTTTGCTTCATCCACAGAATTTGAGCACAACAATGTCCTACGGCGATATACTCTGCCTCAGTTGTTGATAATACAACATAATTTAGTTTCTTGCTAAACCAGGAGACTAGATACTTTTCTAGGAAATGACACGTGCCACTGGTACTTTTTTGATCGACTTTGCATCCAGCAAAATCAGCATCCGAGTAACCAGCAAGGTCAAAGGACGTGGTTTTGGGATACCATAAGTCTGCCGACAAAGTCCCTTTAAGGTATCTAAATATACGCTTAATTGCGCACAAATGTGATTCCTTAGGATTAGCCTGATATCCAGCACAAAGGCATAAAACAAATATAATGTCTGGGCGACTAGCAGTTAGATATAACAAACTACCAATCATACCTCGATACTTACGTATGTCTGTTGGTTTACTGCTATTATCAAGGTCAAGTTTAGTGGATGTTGCCATTGGAGTTCCGATAGGCTTTGCATTGTCCAAGTTAAACTTTTTGAGTAAATTATTCGTGTACTTAGCTTGATGGATAAAAGTTTCTTGTGAATCATGTTTGATTTGTAATCCTAGGAAGAAAGTTAGTTCTCCCACATGCTCATCTCAAATTCACTCTGCATACACTTAGCAAACTTGTTACATAGCATCTCATTAGTAGATCCAAATATGATATCATCAACATATATTTGGACTAATAATGTCACGCCCCAGTCCCAAAAATGTCAGGAACTAGGCCACGTGTCACTGGCCAGCTGACACGTCACTAAGGGCTTAATCCACTTTGATGGACCCAAAGGGACGTGCTACGCTGTCCTAAAATACTACAAGTATAGAACAGGTAAAACTATCTCATCCACAATAAAATGTCAGAAAAGCAAGTGCTGAAATATATATATAACTGAGTCTGATACAGTACACAACTAGTGAGAATACAAGCCTACTACAAAAAACTGATAATAGCGCAGAAAAATCAGATAGACTAAGCAGTGTCTATCTGATCAAAACATCTCCATCTCCAGGTAGCAGCATCTAGGGTCAAGCCTACTCTGAGGGTGTCTCCTCGAGCTCCTCCTCGGTAGCACATCTGGCCTCCTGATCAGGCCCATACACTGTGGGGTAGAAAGCCTCATCTATATTTGGCAAGGAACCAGGTCCTCAGTGGGACGTAACCAGATACAAAAAAATGACATGCCAGGTAATGTAAATACTGAATAAAGAAATAAAATAAATACAGGGTGCTAACCATACTAAGTGAAAATGCAAGTAAAGATCCAGTAGTACGCATGGGAATATGTGGCTAGATATACGCTGACGTAATTCACCAATCGTGGCGACTGGCTAGTATAGGTGTCGTATGCCCCCGACTCAGGGAACTCTGCAATCGAACATCTCCAAGGAGCATGGTGCGAAGGTATAGAACATTTGTGGAGGGGGTGTCCCATACGTCAACTAGTTATCTTTCTCACCCCAATGAAACTAAATGTCAAGTCGTACATTTCCTGAGTTATTCTAATCCGTGCATGCGGGTCACACGTACTGGTAGCTAACCAAATACGCAGCTCACATCCATATATGTAAATGTAACCATGTTGCGTGTTCTCGTGATAGGGTCTAGGAGAATATATTAGGATATTCTCTCAGCTGTTAGAGAGTCTGTAATATCATGTCAACATAACAGTTGACTGTACCCAAGGCAGTCTCAGGTGATCATGGTATATGAATTTTTAGAACAAAGTGGATATCAACAATTTAATTTAAACAATACTTGGCAAGGTATACTTGCCTACTCCCTGATAGTGTTGAAACCCTGATTTTACAGTCAGTTGTGAAGGTGCTGGTGACAGGGGGTCACTAGCTGTGCTGAAGTTGATTTCTGTTAAAACAGATAGGTTTCGTGAATATCCAGGCTGTAATATAAAACATATATATATATATATATATATATATATATATATATACATATATATAGTATTGATATATATATTTAGTAGGCATAGATATAATATATATAATAGTATATATATATATAACAGATAAATGCAGGCAATAATATATAGTAGCAGGGTATATCCACTGCGATAAATATAGTATCTATCAGGGTGTATCCTCTGATATATATATAATATAAATAAATTGAATTGACAGGACAGTAATTTAAATACATATATACTCAGGGTATATCCACTTATTGATATATATATATAGGTAAATTAAAATGACAGGACAGTAATTAAATACATATATATAATATATGTATTATAGTATATAGTATAGTGCAAGAATTTAATACCTATATAAATGCTGTATTTATTCAGCAATATAATATAAGTAGTAGCAGGGTCTATATGTGACCACTGTATAATTGAAATGACATTAGCAGGAATTAAAATATATTATATATAATTAAGCTGTATTATCCAGCTGATATTTATTATATATACATAATATATATATATATATATATATATATATAGATATATATATATAGGTGCAGGAATTTAAATGCAGAAAAATAAATAAATGCATAGTATAATATATATGTTATATACAAATTATATAAATATATGTATACACATATATTTATATATTTAACAGAATTAAATATTTACATAATAGTAATTATGATATAATATATACATAATACATATACATATATACATATATAATTATATATGTATAGTATAATATATATATACATAAGTATATAAAGTATAATATATAATATAATATATACTGTATAATAATAGTATATATAACATTATATATATATAGATATATATATAAATATACATAGTATTTATACATATATATATACATATATATATATACATATATATACATATATTATATACATATACTCATATATTATAGCTTATATACGTATTTCTGTATAGTATATTATATTTATACCTTACAGGTGGCAGGGGGGGTCCCACGCGGTGTCGCCGGCGGGAGGACGGCGGCGGAGCTGGCCGGAGGCGGCCGGAGGAGCAGCAGCAGTGGCAGTGGCCACTGGCAGCAGCAGCAGTAGCAGCGGCTTGCGGGGGCGCTGGCCGGCGGAGGAGCGGCGGAGGTGGCCGGGCAGGCGGCGGGTTCGGGAGAGGGGAGGACGGCGGTGAGTTTGGTGGTGGTGGTGGAGGTGCACGGCGGTGGTGGTGGCGGCTAGAGGCGTCGGGGAGAGGAGTAGCAGCAGCTACGGTTAGGAGAGGGTGGCTGCTGCGGGGGCTAGGGCGGCCGGAGGCGGCGTCGTGGAGAGGAGAGGTGGTGGTGGCAGGTAGGGGAGGTCGAGGCAAAGCGGTTGGGTAGGGTGGCGGTGGTCGGCGACGGCCGGAGGCGGCGGGGGAAGTGAATGGGAGTGGTGGTGGTGCTGTGAGTGTGAAGTCGGGAAGGGTCTGCAGAAGCTGGTCACGGCGGAGCAGCCGGCCGGCGGTGGGTGGCAGTGGTCGGAGGTGAGGGGAGGGGAGTGGCGACGGGTTCGGTGGTGGTCCGGTGAGCGGAGGGTGGCCGTGGCGGTGGTGGGATGGGTTTGAATGAAGGAATGGCTAAGGTTTATATAGGTTATAGGCAATGGCATTTCTGTAAATACCTAGAAGTTCAGGGGTATTTAGGTAAATTTGTATTTTTGAGATATTTTCCAGCAGAAATTTTTGGATTTTATGGTAGGTCCCACCCACCTATGGTCTAGCCAATAGGATTTGGCCACCTAGCATGCAATTTGCATATAAACCCCTAACTTTTCAATAATTGCATAATTGCATAAAATTTGTATTTTGCGTAATTTCGCAATTTACCTGATTTTAAATACTGATTTCTCGAAATTCTAAATTGTACAAAAATGAGGGAAATAGCTGGGGAAAAATGGTTTGGACAGTGTGGGGTGATTCTGGGCAGGTGCAGGGTCTGATATTGCAGGTGATACAGTCATCGTATTTATTATTTAATAAATACTGCGCACGGTGTTCACTAATTATTTAGAGGCTATTAGAGTCATAATTTTTCTACGGTGTCAAAACGATAATTGTAATACAATTAGAGTAGAATATTATCGTATTTTTGTTTGGCAAAAACATGTGCCTACTGGTCCTCAAATCTCTAGGGGTACAAAGATGGGTAAAGAGCAGAAAATTAAATAGGAAATAAATACATACGTTTGTAACGATATTTGTGCGACTAAAACGAAGCACCAGATGAGGTTTCTGGAAGTTGCTAAAAATACAGAAAAAGTAGTCTAGCAAGTCTAGGGCAGGGATGTGAAATTTATTTAGGGTTAACAGCTAGTGTGATGCCCTAATTAATTATGTAATGAACAGGTGCACAATCAATATAATATATAATAAATAAAATTTTAAAAAGTTGCACTAATTCTAATTAGTCAAAATTAATCCTAAATTACTGAAATCTGGTCGAGGGAGTTTACAAATAACAAAGAATCAGCAGAAGATTTTATAAAAATGGTAGTATTATTTTTTTCTTTTGAAAAACCGCTTCCAATTAAAAAGAGGCTAAAACGTTCATACGAAGCACGAGAGACTTTTTTGAGTTTATATAGAGCCTTTCGTAACTTGAATACCTGGTTAGGATGTTTGAAATCTTCAAAACCAGGAGGTTGTTTAACAAAAATATCTTCTTTGATAACTCCATTTAGAAAAACACTTTTAACATCCATTTGAAAAAGTTTAAAGTTATGAAAACTAGCAAAATCGCAAAGCATTCGGATAGATTCAAGTCTAGCAACAGGAGCATAGGTCTCACCGTAGTCGATACCTTCCTCTTGGTTTTATCCTTGAGCTACGAGACGTGCTTTGTTACGTGTAACTGAACATCCTCATTTAATTTATTTCAGAAAATCCATTTAGTACCGATGATCGGATAATTATTAGGTTTAGGAACGAGTTCCCAAACTTGATTACATTCAAATTGGTTGAGTTTCTCTTGTATAGCAGAAATCCAAAATTTATCAGCAAAAGCTTCATCAGTATTTTTAGGTTCTATTTGAGAAATAAAAGCAACATTTGTAATAATATCTCTATTTGAGGAACGTTTACTTACATATTTTGATACATCACCTATTACCAAGTCCTCAGGATGATATGCAGAAAATATTAGTCTCCTTGGCAGACTTTCCGGATGACTTGTACTGTTTGTATCTTCTGATGTCTAGTTGGTTGTGGGTTGACTACCTTCATCGTTCCTGTCATTTAGTGCCTGAGTGTTGTGTTCATTAAATGTAACATTGATTGATTCTTCAACAGTCAATGAGGTTTTGTTGAATACTCTGAATCCTTTACTTTTGGAAGTATAACATAAAAAAATATCTTTATCGGCCTTGGAGTCAAATTTTCCTAGATTATCTTTGGTATTAAGAATAAAATATTTGCAGTCAAAAACTTTAAAGTAACTAATTATGGGGATTCTACAAAACCAAAGTTCATAGGGGTTTTCTTCAATATAGGTCGAATAAGCACCATATTCAAAACATGGCATGAAGTACTTACAGCTTCAGCCTAAAAGTATTTCGGAAGGTTATACTAATTTAACATAACTCTAGCCATATCGCCAAGATTTTTATTCTTCCGCTCTACAACACTATTTTTTTGTGGAGTTCTAGGAAAAGAAAATTCATGAGAAAAAACATTTTTATTGCAAAATCTTTTAAAATTACTATTTTTGAATTCGTCTCCATGATAACTTCGGATACGAGTAATCATGAAACTTTTTTCGTTTTGAACCTTTTTGCAAAAATTGACAAATTCAAAAAATGCTTTATTTTTTTTTGCAAGAAAATAAACCCATGTGTATCTAAAAAAATTATCAACAATAACATAAGCATAAAGCTTATCGCCAAGACTAACGACTCTACTGGGTCCAAACAATTTTATATGCAAGAGTTGTAGAGGTATAAAGGTACTTACAGAGTTGATTGATTTAAAAAAAGATTTATTAGCTTTATTCTTTTCACAGTTAGCACATGCCATATCTTTCTTGAAAGTAATCTCTAGTAAGCCTCTTACGAGTTTCTTTGTAGATAGTCTTGCAATAGTGTCCATGTTTGCGTGTCCTAGAGGCATATGCCATAGCCAGCTGTCATCTTTATTGGCGTATAGACATTTGTCTGCATTGTCAGTGTCTTTTTCAAGATAGAAAATATATATTGTCTTCCCTGATCCCTTCAAAGATAACCTTACCAGTGGATCTTTCATAAATAGAATATTTGTTTGTAACGAAGTTAATACCATAACCATGGTCAGCTAGATGACTGATGTTGAGTAGGTTATGTTTTAATTTTGTTACTAGACAAACGTCTTTTATGACAGGATAGGGAGGAACATCTATATTACCATTACCAATAATGTATCCTCTAAGGCTATTGCCGAAGGAGACATAACCTTCTTTCTTCATCGATAGAGTTGCAAATAGGCTAGCATCACCAGCCATATGTCGTGAGCAACCACTATCGAGAATCCACTTGCTTCTAGCATGAGAGGGTTGGTCCACCTATAAAATGAGTTGTAGATGTAACCCTTGGTACCCATTTCTTTGAGGGTCCTGCTGTATTAGTTTTTGGTACCCATGCATAAATATTCATATCTACTAACTTCCTTTTTCTACAGAATCTAGATATATGTCCTTTCTTACCACAGTAGTGACATATAGCTGTGAGATTGGTGCTTGGTGCAGCATAATAAATATGATTGTGTGAAGCAGTTTTTTATTGTCTATGTGGATAAAATGCATGATTGTGTGGGACATTTATTTATGGTCTTCGTGGATATTTATAATAGAATGCAAGATTATGTTTGGTTCTATGTGCATGATGTGTTTTAAATATATGATTAAAAGAACTGTTATGCATGTAGGTAGGATCATAGCAGCGTGTGTTCTTTTGTCTTGCTACAAGAACTGTTATGAATGGAGGTTTGTTCGACCTGTTTACCCATTCTAATCTCAAAATTTTAGAGGTAGCATATATTTCATCATATTCAGTAGTGAGAGCATCTATTCTACGTGTAGCAATGGAAAACTTCTTCTTTTCATATTCGAGTTCTTCCTTAAGTTTAGCATTCTCCTGAGGGCTCTTGTCAAGAATGACAAGTGCCTCGTGGAGGTTAGCTTAAGTCTAGAATTCTCGTCTAAATCGTTTGAGGTTTTCTTTACTTCACTTAGTAGAGATATTAGTCTCTCTATTTCAGTTTGACATTCTTGAACATATTTTTTAGCATGCTTGTACTTATTTCTAAGTTTCCTAAAATCATCAAGCAGATCACTAAAAGTATTACCTAGTTCATCAAAAGTAAGATCGTCATAAGAGTTATTATCCGTTACCTGATCAGCTAATGCCATGAAGCATATGTTTGCTTCTTCTCGAGGATTATCTTCTTCGGATTCACTAGCTTCACTTTCATGCCAAATACTAGTGTTTGCATATTTCCGTGATGATGTTCTTCTGGATGAGTAATTATGGAAAAAAATTCTTAGGGTTGGACAATATTTCTTTATATACCCTATCTTCTTACAGTTGTAGCATATAATCTCTTCATCACTATTGTCAGTAGGATCCTTCTTATTTGATTTCTCAAGCTTTAGAAAATTCTTGAAGTTTTTGGTGGTCAGGACAACTTTCTCATCTTGAGACTCATTGTCGCCGGAGTTATAGTTGGTAACCTTTTTGTGATTTGCCTTAAAAGCAATCATCTTCTCCTTAGGAGTGGGTTCTTCAAATTTCTTGAGATCCAGCTCGTGAGTCATCAGCTTGTCCATTAGCGTCTCGAGGGTCATCGTGGTAAGATCATTCCTATCTATGATTACAGTGGCCTTGGGATTCCAATTCTTAGTGAGTCCCCTGAGCACCTTGCGAATCTTCTGGTGATTGTTGTACTGCTTGCCAAGTGATAATAGAGAGTTGACAATATCGAGGAATCTCGTGAACATTTGAGTGATCGTCTCATTTTACTTTATCTTGAATGCTTCATACTCTTGTGTTAGACGACTTATTTTTTATTCCTTCACTTGGGAGGTTCCTTCATGAGTGACCTCAAAAAGTTTTCATACTTTGTGCGAAGTTTCGCAAGTAGAGACCCTATTAAATTCAATTGTCTACAACACAAAATAGATCATTAATAGTTTTAGCATCAAGACTAGCTTATTTTTTTCGGTATCTGTGTACTTATCATGAGGCTTCTCTACAAGGTTACCATATATGACTATTCTAGGTGGCTTCTTGTATCCTTCTACTACTACAGTCCAAAGGTCAAAATCAAGTGACTTTAGGTAGAAGCTCATACGTGTCCTCCAGTACATGTAGTTAGTACCATCAAATAAGAGTGGCCTATTTGTGGACTGGCCTTCACTATTGTTGGTGTGGATAGATCTAATAGTTTTCATAAGTCTCTTAGGATGTTAAGCCAAATATAAAGAGAACTATCTCTGATACCAATTGAAGGAGCAATTGGTATGAGCAATAGTTCCTATATAAAGAGCACCTGCTCTGATACCAATTGAAGGACCGTGAGACAACTCTAGAGGGGGTGAATAGAGTGTAGCAGAATAATCTAACCAATTTAAAATTATCAGAATGAAGGCAGTTGCTAACTAATATTATATATAGAGACAGTAAAGTAGAGAGAGAAAGCAAACACAAATACCAAGATGTATACTGGTTTTTCTCTAAGAGGACTAGTCCAGTCCCGAGAACTCAAGCTCGGAGTTTTATCCACTATAATCACCAATAGTTAATTACAAGCTTTGATATGAAGGCTTGCCACTTCTTTACACCATAAGGTTTAATCCGAAGTCTCACAAATTCACAGCATAAAGAGAGAGAGAGAGAGAGAGAGAGAGTAACTAATGGAACAAAGCTCTTTACAACTTTGAAGACTTCTAGACTGAGATCGCACTTGGCACTAGGAAGGCTAGGGAGTTGCTCTTTGAGATATGAAAGTTAAGGCTTTAGAGGTTGTCTCACAATAGGATAGAAGGTAAAACAATGGTTGAGTGAGTAAGAATGAAGAATTCCAATCCTATTTATAGGGTGTAGGCAAACAGAATTCGGCTAAAATTTTAATGGAGTTTAATTCAAATTTCCAACCATTGGGACAAAAAATCAGGAGCTTATTGAACTGGTTGATTTTTTACCAAAAGGGTAACCTAGTTCGGCACGAGTTTGGCCCGAGTTCGGTCTCTTAGTATGATAGACTTTGTAAATGAATGTGGCCTGATTTGGTGGATAGGTTCTTTGGTTCATTTGAGTGGACTAGGTATTTGGGTATAGGTATTTAGGATTTTCTAGTGTGACTCAGCTTATATCAGTCCTAGACTCAAATAAATAAAATATTACATTTGAATAGACGAATTACAGACAACATGTAATAACAGTGTTGAGGCTTCAGATCATGAAATATTAATGCATGTTTTAGTTAACTATCAAAATCAAGTTGACTGAGATCAGATGGGCCAACAACGAGCAATGTGGCCGTCCAAGCACCTCCGAGCCCGACGCTCAACTTCATAGGCCATAACCTCTGGATCCTCGCAGCAAGCATATGACTCATGTCAGTCCTCTAGCTGTTGTACCAGAACCTCAATGCCAGTCGTGTTCTGTGCTGCTTGGCTTACCTCAGTACTGATGGCCTCTTCTTCCTGCTGGGCCTCCTGTAGCCTATTTCCCATTGCGTCAAGCTCAGACTGGAGCCGTATAATCTGCTCGATCAAGTCCTTTTGCCGAGAAAGGCACTCCTTTCTGAGATCGTCCAGCCGGTCATGCATCTTCCGTAAAATTCGGAGATCACGCTGCAGGCACTCCATAGAAGAAGCAAAGATGGCCTTCTCTGTCTCCACCTTCCTTGCGAACTCATTATTTTTATGGGAGATCAGCATTCCCATATTTGCCTATTGATACTGCTACAGCTCTGTTACGCATTTCTCTACCTCCTGTAGTTTGTGGCCCAAAATGTTGGCCATCTGCTCAAAGACAGGGATACCCCTAAGAGAATGGACTTGGCCCTCAGCAAAGTGCCTTACCCAGGAAAAAGATTTATTACGCTCTAACACACCCTCGATCCCCTTCTTCAAGAACATATGGAAGCTCCGGATAGAAAGTTTGACGGTCTCATCAATCTTCTCCAAGGTAGCCGGAGTCAAGGGCGGCAAGATTGAAGATGAGGCCATAGGAGCAACAAGCGGCATAACGGTGGTCAAAAACCTTGAAGGGAAAACAACGGTAGAGGAGCATCCAACGGTCCTGTCGTCGAGCCTATCTTTCATGGACGCCCGAAGAGCCTGGATGCCCGGTAACTGAGCCGCAGATGCCTGAGTATTACCAAGACCGGGAACAGAAATAACAGGGTGCCTCGCCACATTGGCTCCCTCCAGTGCGCCATCCCTAGCTCTCTTCATGACGGCTTCGGAAGGTGGCATAACAACCTTATTATGATGGTTCACCACCACACTATCTAGAGAAGCTTCAGTCACGGAGTCCTCGGCAGCAACAACTGGAGGAACAGCTGCCGCACCAAAAGAACCCGCAATGTCTAAAGGGTTCTGGACCGACCATGCATGGTGTCCCCCCCTCCAGAAAAATGGGGGGAGATCTAGACCTCCTACGAACAAGTCCACCACCTTGTTCTTATTCGACATCTTCTGCGACGGCTACATCCAAAGCCTGTAAGGAAAAGATAGGGCATGCAGAACCAGAGCAAGCAGTAATTAGCTTTACTCGAAGAATAAAGAGTTAAAGCCAAAAAATATGATCTCCCGTCAGGTTATAAAATGATGTACCAGAGGGAGGTAGCCTAGGTTGTAACTCGTCCAGCGATGTCATAGCCGTCCTCATGGCTTCTATGTCGTCCACAGATATATGCTCCAAAGGGGTATAAGGCTGCTCCGCCGAATGCACATCTAAGTATCGAGCCCCCAAAGCCTCAGGTGCTGGTTCTGAAATACCTACGTCAAAATCTGGGGGAGATTCCTCCTCCGATTCAGCATAGGAAACCACTAAAGCGGTTGTCCGCCGGGAACAGCCCCTTCTCTCCTACGCCTGTAAACGTTCGAACAGACCAGAGGAAAGATATTCATAAAGAGAACCGGGAAGGATCAAACTAAGAGGTCTTACGGATACCGCCATAGCATCTAAATGGAGTCATGCTTCAGGAACTAATAGTGCGAGGGGTCCTACCTCTCTGCTTGCGTGAGACTTTGACTTCGTCGCAGGTCCGGCCCCTGCGACCACTTCAGTCCTCCCTTTCTTTGATTAGCGAACATGTGGAGCCCCTGCTTTCGACATACGCTTAGAGGGCAAAGGATCATCGGAAGGAGATATTGTCACCTCCTCCCCAGTGGATGTCTCCAACTCTACAAGTAGGGGCCTATCAACTCCCTTGCCTTTCTTGGGTGTTTAGCGACCCTTGGCATCGGATAACATCAGCACAATACCTTAAATATAGCTCCTCTTCAAGTCGAAGCTGGACGGTGGAACATTGATCGAGCAATAATACCTCACAGTCGTGTACAGGATTTTGGGATCGGCACGGGCCATTTTTAATCCAAATGTAACCTGAGTGTGCACGGCATTGTAGTAACTCCACGCGCGGGCTCCGTCCAATAGACTCCCTCGATGACCACGGGAGGCGCTCGGATGGCCCAGCAAAAATTGACTATACCCGAACTGGCGGGCAAACTGACTTGGCAGGTACGTCGCCACGAAGACCACGTCCCGATTCTGGTACAGTAGGTGGGAAGGACGAATGGCTTGGAGCCAACGAAAAAACTTCTCCGATAGCGTCCGAGTTCCTACCCCAACATCCAGGTGAATCAAATTTCTTTCCTCTTTGTAAAACTCAGGTTCGATAATAAAAAAAGACCAGCCTAACATGAAGGCCAGCTCCCTCCTACAGGCAAGGACCGATTTATAAGCCCACTTCATACTCCGATACCTGCGAATCCAGGCATCATCCTCCACCATGTCGTCATCAGGTCTAGGACGCATCAGAGAGTCATGGTGCAAGAGAAGCCAACCTATCAGGTAGTGATAAGGGAGTTCAACCCTGTTAAAATACCCTTTGCCAGGATGAGCTTCCAGCTTCTGAGCAAAGATCGAAGAATATGGTGTATTCTGCCAACCATAGCCGGTAGTAGGGCCAGCTTGAGGAAAAAATCCAACTGCACGGCAGGGAGGATTAGGTTGCTACTGACCCTATCTATCGACCCGGAGCCGCCAGAAACTACGCAAGTGCACAACAAAAGCATCAGGTATCCCATCAATACGGCTTTGGCGGATAGCCTATGGGTGTCCACATAAAAGTAGCTAAAATTCTCGTCTGGGCTAACAAGCTCATCAGGAAACTATTTACTTCTCTCAGATTCTGAGGATCCCTCGGCCTTTTCGTTCTCAGCAGCTAACTTCTTCAGCTTCTGAGTCGAGTCAACAACTTTCTGCTTTGACCACGGTGTCAGAACATGGATTTTGGTTGACCATTTTTGCTTCGGAAAGAGATAGTGGGTCCACGACGGGATATGGGGAGAGGATCCCTCAAAAGACTTCTTCTTCTTTTGCTTCTTCATTCGCTGACAAATGCGGTGATGACACAGTAACTCCTGGTACGCCGCCAGGATCTCTGGATTCTCCACCGCCAACTCCCCCAACTTCATATTTCGTGGGAAGTACTCCTCATAGGGAACCTCACCCCAAGGAAGATTAGAGACAAAATGCATCTCGTGCAGAGATAATCCCATCTCGCCACCAGGCGTATAGAAAGTCCCCGTGTGGCAACAATACAACTCCATCAAAGCGACAAAGAGAGGTCGGTTTATTTCCAGGCCGTAGCAGGTGCCCCTCACTGCAAAGTACAAGTTAGCTGCCCTAAGCTCTTGCTCATATCTCTTCAGAATCCACAATGTTAGATGACACCACGAGGTGTTGTAATATGCCCAGCTGACAGCCCGCAGTTGCCCATTCAGCTAAGATCCTTTCTTTGCAATCTAACGGAGGAAAGTATCTGCAGCATAGGCGCTCAAGTTCAGCCCCAACTCACTCCCAACAAGGCCGGGCTTCAAACCACGTAAGGAGTATGAGCATGCATGCCTCATTCTGGCTAAAATTTCTTCCTTGTTTTTGTCCCATTGGATACTTTCTGTGAGGGCCCCCTGCTACCCAGGTGTCAGGTCCCAATCTATCTGCCGTGGACATGTCATTACCTTCACGTCCAATAAAGGCAGATAATTCTTGAAGGAGGCTAATGATATTTTTGTTTCGCGGAAGGGATCTCTTCTGCATTCAGTTGACTTAGCAAAAAGGAAGGATCATGTGCAGCAATCCTCTGTTGACGCTCAGGAGGGAGATCTCTATCCACCTGACCTTGGACAGTAGAAATCAAGTCCTCCAGGTTCATATCCAGAGGAAGCATGCCATGGCCAAGCACCAGTTCACCCGAGTGAGCAGTGGATAAAGTCACTACAAAAACAGCAAAGGAACATAGTCAGAGACATGAAGAAACCCTCATGCGACAGAAACCCTTATGCGGCAGAGGATCTTATGCGGCAGAGTTATGCATACGACTTTAGTCTTCATGCGGCCGAGCAACTTACGTCACAGTAATAAGTCAGCGCATGTTCTAGATGATGATGAGTCACCCATGCGACCAACTATGCACATGTATCTCTGTGTTCAAGGTCTTCTTCTCAAAATAAACTTACTAAGATCGGTGGTTGCACATCCTTGGTGAATATGTCCTCCTCACACTTCCCCTTTCCCTTACTCCTTTTCTTAGAGACCCTCTTGGCAGCAGTAGCAGAAGAAGAACCCTTGGGAGCCATGTCGAGCAGAGCGATAGCAGACGGCCAGCAAAGGCAAGAGGAAGAGGAAGAAGAAAAAGTAAGAAAGTAAAAAGGAACCTTTCTCTCTCCTCAAACCTCTTTATAAAGGGAAGAAGAGGCGGCTCATGATAATGATGAGGCTATTTCGTATCCCGATCTGTCTTGATCTGCCCGACAAAGAGAGATAGCGGCGTCCCCTCGTTCGTTGCACCGCCTCATCTCTTGTGAACGACTTCTTCGGATTTGATGTCAATAGACGACTCAGAGCTTATATGCAGTTTATATGTAGGCCGTATAGTCAATCTCCGGTTCCAGTTTAAAATATCACACTTTGAAAACTTTCAAGGGGGTCTTGTAGAAGCATGGAAAATCGATAGTCATACGGCTTATATGCAGGCCGCATCCTCATGCTGAAGACAGGCCGTATAGTTAATCCCCCATGCGACCTAGACAGACAAAGAGAGTCAAGTCGCATGCATGCTGTTTGACACGGATCCTAAAGATTTACCACAGTTCCAAGCACATATTGCCCGGGCTGCCTCAAAAAGTATGAGAGAGACGGCGACACACAATCCGACTAAAAGGTCACGTCAGGTATTAATGACTTTGTCAGAACGCACAGAGCCACGCGTCGACCACTCTGTGGCTTCGCCAACATGCGACCAGAGTGTCCATTCGAGCAAGTCCCAAACGAGAGCACGTATGCGGCTACATGACCCATGCGGCCTCGCCAACATGTGGCCAGAGTGTCCATTCGACCAAGCCCCAAACGTGAGTACGTATGCGGCTATATGACCCATGCGGCCTTGTCAACATGTGGCCTAGCTGTTGTGTAGCCTCTAGCTCACAAGATCTTTTCGTTGCAACTGCAGAGATCTTCGCACAATTGGCGCTGACTGCATGTCCAGCTGACCAAGTCACGCCTACAACGGGTTGATAACAACCCCGAGATCCCATCAACAGCATATCTCAACCAAGACCACGTGACAATCTGCCCATGGAACGCAGCAACAGTTGCAACCGCATTCTGTTGAAGTAGCCTTATGCGGCCACCAAACAGAGGCATATGCGACACCCATAGCTCATCAACAGGTCAACTTTTTCTACTTCAGAGAGAGACCGAACCAAGAGGCTGGCTGGCTATCGGGAAATCTACACTCAAGGGAGAGAGAAAAGCTTTCGCACCATATTATCCACAGAGTAAAGAGAGTTGCTACACTCCTAACCCTCCATCATCACCCCCCAGGAAACAAATTTGTACTTAGATTGTCTCCTAGAACTCTTCTTTGTACTTTCTTAGTTTGTTAAATCAAATCTAGATCTCTCAGTTCTCGTTTTGATATAAAATGGCAAACACTATCATAGATTGTTCTCTCCTGAATAGTAACACTGGATTTTTTTTACAATTTACGTTAACTACTCTTATATTTTATATTTATTATACTAACTATTCTTATTTTAAAACTAATTTCATATATCGTCCTTATTTTTTATATTTTCTATAAAGATTTATAACACTAACCATCCTTATTTTAAAATAAAATATAAAGCAGATGGGTGGTCTGTGTAATTAATTTTTAAATAAGGGTGGTCCATGTAATACTCATAAAATATGGGCGGATTTATTTATTTATTTATTTATTTATTTATTTATTTAACTTGATGAGCTTGTATAAGATAAAAGGGCAATATGTTACTTTTAAGAATTATTTATTTTTAAGGTCTCTTATAATATTGAAATTTTGTGTTTAGATTTCTATATTGTCCAGAATAGAGTTTGGATCTAATCCTAAATGTTGACGTAGACTGACCGATAAAAATGGAGACTTAAACGTAAAATTTTAATATTATACGAGATCCTAAAACTAAACCATATGCTAGGGTTGTCTGACATAGGTTATTTAGTTTTGCATGGTGGACCTTTGACTTGGGTTATTTCGTTTTGTCATGATCAATCGAGAATGAGACTTGTGACAATGTTATTTTCTTCTATCATGATCTCATCAGCCACACAAAATTGGCAATAGTTTAGATAGGAACAAGTTTATGGACATCATGTATCATCATATGCCTTTCGTTCCGTTCATATTGTTGAATGCTTGCAACTCAAGAGTCTCGAAAAGTTGTGTGGCTTCTAAGATCGGAATAGAAACAAACAACAATGTCGCAAGCTCATTCTCGATTGATCATGAAAAAATAAAATAATCAAAGTAACAAAATATTCACATATCTTTGTTTAGTTTTATCGTCTCGTATAATATTTAAAATTTACATTTAGATCTCCATTTTTTCTAACATCATTCAACAATTAGGATAGGCGATAGATGTTTCTAGAAAATTGGTACACTAACCTACTTTCCACCTATATATAGATCATGTTACATGACATTGTCAAAAATGCATGGCTACTTTTTACCACCCCAAAGAAAAAGAAAAAAAAAGAGTGGAAAAGGAGGTCCATGTTTATTTCATCTCTTTTTATCTAGAAATCGACCAAAAAAAAAAATTCAAATTTTATATTGGTTGAGTTTTTTCGACTGTAACAAGTTACATATAGGTTTAGGATCGGTCATGAGCATGTTCATCTAGAACGATTGAATAGGACCCTCAAATATAAAGGGTCCTTAATTTTGGAAGTTAGTTTTTATAATAATTTTATAATGAATAGTTAACTATGACAAAGTATTGTAGCTCAATTAGTAAAGTGTTTGTTTTGCATATGGGAGGTATAAGGCTCAATCCCTTGCATCTCTCTATTATTCTTAAAATAGGTTTATATCTAAAAACCTTTAGCCTCTACTAGAAAAAAAACACTTTTATATTCAAAAACCTCTAGCCTCTACTAGAAAAAAAAACATCTTTCAAGAAATAATTCGGTATATTGTTGAACAAAATTTTAATTAGCAAGTAAAACACAAGTAATTTTGGATAAATTTGTGGTTTTAATTTGTTTTCGATGTGTATAATTTGAATTTTTTTTGTTAAAATAGATATATGGTTGGAATGCGAAAAATAAATATAAGGTTGAAAATTTGTATATTTTTTAACATAATCATAACAAGTAAACCACAAGTTTTTGAACAATAAAAGATGATTCAAACCAAAATACCTTTGAATCAATTTTTTTTGGCTATTATATATATTTTGAACATTTTGATAAATATGCTTCTTCTTCTTTTTTCTAACAAGCTTTTTTGCAAATAAATTTATGTAAATTTTGTAAATTTGAATAGTATTTTATTAAAATATTTAGACGTTATATTCGTCCAATCAATACAATTCTTATCATACATGGAAGTTAAACGATATTTTTTATAAGGTCATTTTTAAAAAATATTAAATTGAATTAAATTAAACTTGCATCATTAATATATGATATCGATTTTTTTTATATACGCACCATTAATATATGACATCATTTTTTGTTTACATAAATAGTGTCTTATATTTATTTTCTAGACTGGACCTTCTAAATCTTAGGACCGGTCTTGTATAGGTTCAATGTGCATGAGACTCAAAGTAACAAATGATAAAGGGAGTCAAGAAGAACATGATAATTATGAGAAGTATAAAAGTACTACACGTACTATTTCTTTTCCTATTTGGATTGGTCCCTTATATTAAGTATGTGTGTGTGACCACTCAAAATAAAGGCTTGTGATAAGGGCACTACAAAATACACTTGGGACTAGTCCAGTATTGGGGTAGCCCATTAATAAATGAAGTTTACTCATACTAGCCCAAAGTTTACTCATACTAGCCTAAACATTACTCTCTCCTCTCAAACTCCCCAAACCTCCACCAGACCCCTCATCCCTCCTCCTTTTCTTGTTGGAGCCCTCCTCCTCCACTTCTTCCTCCTCCTCCTTGTTGATGGCTCCCAAAGTTTCAAAAGAATCAAGGTACAATTCTTCCTTCTCCTTGTCCTTCTCAATTTTTAATAATTTTTATTGCATTTTGAAAAATTTTCAAATTTTTTTTTTCCAATCTTAAAATTAGGGCATACAAGTCCTGAATGTAGTTTCGGATGTAGTTTCAACGTATTTCTGGAGTCTCGTATCCGATTTTAAGGCATACAAGTTCGATATTCGTTGAACGTATGGAACAGAACCATGCGGGACTGTAGACATTTCTATATTCCTATATACATTGTGGACTGTTGAAGTTTCTACAGTCCTATATGTATACAGGACTGTAGAAATTTCTACAGTCATGTATACATATAGGACTGTAGAAATTTTTACAGTTCTGAATGTTGAATTAATTTTGGGATCTTAAAATATATATCTTTTTCGTCTTATAGTCACGACCCTCGGAAGGGCATTGAGGATGAAGGTATCATAAGAAGATGCCCTACTGCGTCGATGCGTAAGGAACGCAATGTTCAGCTGCTGTTGAACCAGCTCTCACTATCCACGACCCCGAGGCACGCCCTAAAGTTAGGAAACGTCGATTGATGAAGAAGACTGTAACTCGTTTGAAGAGACGTGCTCCTAGTACTCCTAATACTTCTGGTTCTTCTTCCTCCTCCGATGAAGACATACCAACTGTCCAAAACCGGCCAACTGATGGTTCAGGACCTTCTCAGCATGCAGATAGTCCTGTCGAGACTCGACCACCAACCCTTGATAACCGGGCTACTGATGGTTCAGGACCTTCTCAGCAGCCGGATAGTCCAGTCAAGACTCGTCCAAACGGTTGCTCTATGTTGTCGTCGATCGAGAACCATATTGCATACCAAATATAGAACAATCCGGTAAGTACATTACGTTATGATAATTTTATATATAGTTGTAAGTTCTAAGTTCATCCAATTATTTATAGATAACTATATTTTATATATATGTATAAGTTCATCCAATTATTTACTTTTCAGGAGAGTTCTCATATGTTAACGATGATCAACTACAGCAAAAAGTGCAATACATGGGGGTTTGAATTTTTGGGAGAGGATGTGAAGGCTAAAATTAATCTCAACGGTTTACAATATTTGGGTAACTACTCATATACGACGGTGGACAATGCACTCATATCAGCATTTTTAGAATGATGGCATCCAGAAACCAATACTTTCCATCTACCAAACGGGGAGTTGACGATTACCCTGGATGACGTCCATCATATATTGGGTCTTAGGGTTGATGGTCGAGTCATGATGAATCACACTTTTGACGAATCGAGCATCAACTTTTACGACCATATTGTGGATTATGTATCAGGCAGTCTGAGAGTTGATGCGATGAGTTTTACCAGCCTTCGAGACTTCAAGAAGTCGTACGGACTTCCTTTGAAATATTTGGAGGAGACATTCGCTGATTCGGACCCCGAAGTGGATAATAGCGATAATGTGGCCCGTGGATATATGCAGTTCATCTTAGGGGCTGTCGGTATTTTAGATAAGTCTAGAACGTCGATATATGCCAAATATCTCCTGAATTTTGACGACATAGACACGGTGGAAGAAATATCTTGGGAAAGCGGTATACTATCATACTTTTACCGCGAGCTTGGTGCGGTATCCCGCATCGGTCCCAAGACAATATCCGGATGCCAGACTCTACTCCATGTATAGATATATCTTTGTCAACATGTATACATAATAAAAAATTCTATTGTTAATTTTTGGACTAATTTTTTTTAACTTGGTTACCTGAAGGCATGAATATACGAGCACTTTTCAATCCTGAAGTGGGCTAAACTAACCAAGGGTAAGACGAGCACCTTCCTAGAATGTGCAGATGGAACACTACCAGAAAAAGTCAAATTAGCGACGTTTAAAAAAGTCGCTAAATGACCAAAAAACGTCGCTAATCACTTTTAGCGACATAATTAGCGACGTTTTAAAGAAGTCGGAACAAAGCACGTCATTAAAAGAAAAAATGTCGCTAAACGTCGCTATGATAACGTTTTTTAGCGACTTAAATGTGTTGCTAAATTAGCGACGCAGCGTCACTAATTAGCGACGTTAATTAACGTCGCTAAATTTCGATAATTAGCGAATTATATAGCGACGTTACAGCGACGTCTTTAATGACCTGGCAATACTGCCATATCAGCAATTTGCGACGTACAACGATATTTTTAGCGACATATTTAGTGACGTCATTAGCGACGTGTATGAACATCGCTAATTAGCGACGTATTTAGCGACGTGTATACACGTCGCTAAACGTCGCTAAAAATGTCGCTAATTTTACAAAAAAATAAAAAAAAGAATACTGAATTGTTTTTAAACTATTATTCCTGCAGTTTATTAAATCATAATCTGTACAAATAGACCCGGAGCAACCCTCCGTTGAATTTCTGGGTTTGCCAACCACCTTGGGTTGAACATTCAATACCGATAAAATAACATATTAATATAAATAATATAATTAAATTTGAAGAAAAGAAAGCGTCCAGCAAATCTCATCGTAAAGAATACGGCAAATATATATTCATACAATCTCATCCTAAATAATACAAAAAAATACAAAAAACCAGCAACTAGCTATACTACTGCGGATCTGCAGGAGGCTAACTACCGGCGCACATGAAGGATAAGAACAGCTCATACTGCTCCCGTGGAATCGACACAAAAGTCGATAGAGAAGGCAGTGACGTCGGTGGAGTCTGTGTCGATGTAGGCGCACCAGGAGGTCATACCCGCTCCAAGTTTGCGAGTCGCTGGTTGTAAGAATCCATGGTAGATAACAGCCTCGTACTGCTATGAACTATTGAATCCTGTATCATTGTCAGCCTCTCACCCATTGATAGCTGTGATGCGTGTAGCTCCATGATGTTACGGTCTGTCGAGGCTCTAACATCATTTGTCAAATCCCGGAGCTCCGTGATGCTGCGGTCGAGCATATCGAATCGTGTGATGAGCGTCGGATCGTCCGCCTGCGGCTGGGACCGGGGCTGCTCCTCCATCATTCGCAGCAACTCGTCACGGAGATACACAATCTGACGGTCAACGGCCTCCTGGACTCTGGCCGACGACTGCGAGGGCTGTGTGGAATGCACAGCTGTCGAAAAGGCCCTAGATGACTGCGTCGCAACCAGGGCACCATAGGATCCCGTACTGTAGTACGTACTCTTCTGGAGACCACCAGCTGCGGTCACCCACAGGTCATCCGCCGACGAAGCTGGAGCGGGCTGCGAGGATGTACCAGCCTCTCTAGGTGTAGGTGCACTAGCAGTCGCCCGCTCACGCAGCCTAAGATACTCGACCTAGAAAAGTTTGGAAACTCGATAATTGCCTAAGTTATATTAAAATTAACACAAAGTAAAGTAATACTTACATAGGTCTGCGAGGCCCTCTCTTCATTGAGATTTCCGTCCTTGCGATGGATGGCCAAGAAGACGGTCACCATGTTTGCATCCTCACCCCTCTGTACCTGTTAAAAATATATTATTTAGTACTAAACTTAAACATTTTTTTCTACTACCATTTTATTGTACTTACATTAAAATAATATATTTTAAAAGAAAAAATATACCAAACGATGGAAATGTTCCGTCATCGGAATCGAGCCACCACACCACTTGGCAGCATTCCGCCTAGCCGCCTTGGCCTTCTCAGACCTTTCCATGTAGCTCGGATCATCGAATCTAGCCCTCATCGCAGTCCACTGATCAGGCGTGATCCAACCTTAGATCGGTTTTCCAGCACGATCACGAGCCTTCTGGTCATCCAGAGCATCTCGGATAAGCTTGGCGGCAACGGTAGGAAAGAGCCGCTCGATCAACTCGGCCCGGTGCGAAGGATAGAAAAATGTTTGCTACAATAAATAATTTAGTAAGTGAGCATCACGGATAAGTTATATAATATGCATAAATTAGAGGATTTATTTAATACACTTTTACCTGGAAGTGTACAAACCAGAATGCCTTCCTCTCCTCCGGAGCCTCAGAGTAGTTGATCCAAGAGCCACCGTAGTTGATCCTCAGAAATTGGCCCAGGCGTCTCTGAACCGACGATGGACGATATCTATACAGAGATAATTATTTTGATCAAAAAAGTCAATATACGATGAATAAAAAAATACACAATATATATTATGCTAAACCATCTAATTGACTTACTTTGTACCGTCGGCCCAAATCTCTGTCCTCGTCTCCTCCGGAGGTGCGCATGGAGGATCTTACTGATGCTGGGACAACATGGGCACGACCTCCTCGACATGCTTATCTGTCCCCTTGGTTCTGTCAGCAGGAGGAACGCTGGACGAGGGAGTACTATCACGCCTGGAACTACTCGTGTACATATTTCTTCTAAGTCCAACCTAGCCTTCGGATTATCTTTCGTCTTCTCCTTTACCTCCATTAAAATATTAATTATGTTATCAAACACATTCTTCTCGATATGCATGACATCAAGATTATGTCTGATCAGATTGGTGCTCCAATATGGCAGATCCCATAATATACTCGTCTTCGTCCAGTTATCGGTGCCACCAAATCCGTCACACTTGTACCCCTTAGCAGGCTCTTCGATAGCACTTGGTAAATCTTTTACCTCTTTCCATATCGTGTATCCGGGCCACCTTGGCGGTGGATTGGCCTTCTTCATAACTCCCGCACGAAAAGCATTCCGGTTCCTCCGGTACGGATGATCCTTCGACAAAAATTGTCGATGACTATCGAAGAAGCATGGTTTGCCTCTGTGTTTCAAACGGAAAGCCTTAGTACGGTCCATGCAATACGGACATCAGAGACGACCATGGGTGCTCCATCTCGATAATATTTCGTAGGCCAGAAAGTCGTTGATGGTCCACATAAGTGTTGCCCTCATCTGAAAATTCTGCTTTCTTGAAACATCGTACGTATTGGCACCTAATTCCCACAACTGATTCAACTCATCTATCAAAGACTGTAAATACACATCGATGTTCCACTTTGGATTGTTCGGACCCGGTATAATAACGGTTAGGAACATATATGGAGTCTTCATGCACATCCAAGGTGGTAGATTGTACGGAGTGACGATCACAGGCCAACACGAATACTGAGAGTCCGAAAGTCCGAATGGGGTAAAACCGTCAGAGGAGATCCCCAATCTGATATTACGCGGATCCGAAGCAAAATGTGGATACTCTCGATCAAAGTATTTTCATGCTTCTCCATCGGATGGATGATCCAATACTACTTCGATCTGTTTTCGCCTGTGCCAACTCATATTTTTTGCAGTCTCCTTAACCATAAACAGCCGCTGCAACCGCGGCATCAAAGGCAAGTAGTGCATCGAATCGGTAGGCTTCTTTGCACCGACAGACTTTCCTCTAACAGTGACCTTGTAGCGATCAGCACCACAGAATCTGCACGCATCTTCATCCTTGTCGTCTTTGTAGTACAACATGCACCCGTTGCGACATGCATCAATTTTTCGTATCCTATCCAGAGCGATCTCACCATCCTCTTAGATCGATAGAAGTCTTTAGGCAACTTTGCACCCTCGGGCAGTATCTCTATAATCAAATCGATCAGTCGATTATAGCATTCTTGTGACATGTTAAAATCGGACATGATGCTCAATAATCTTGTAACCACCTCCAACGGTGAATGATCCCCACAACCAGGATATAGTGGAGTCCTTGCATTCTCCAGCAACTCCATAAACTTTGCAGCATCGGCATTTGGTGCCTCCTCAGCTGCATCATAATTGTCCGGATTGCAACTAGGTCCCGCCGCATCATAATTGTCCGGATTGAAACTAGGCCCCGCCGCATCATAAACCATGTTCACCCACCCGTCGTCGTAAGCATCGTGGTTGTGGACATCCATATACGGCTCCACATAAGGCTCCGACTCCGATGCTAGAGACACAAGTTCTCCGTACGCGGTCCACTGATAGTAATTCGGCGTGAAACCCTTCGAGTACAAATGATATGTGACTTTCACTTCTGGATGATATTTCCTTTTGCGATATCTCACACACGGACACTTAATTTTGGTACCATCCATGTACTGAGGGAACGCCATGGCGAACTGCAGGAACTGCTGTACACGCTCAATGAATTTATCCCGTATACTGCACATGTTATCAGGATGACGGTTGTACATCCACGAACGATGACGCAGATAGTAATTCATATCCATTTCTAGATACTTCTGTAAAAATGACAGTATGTATCATATAAATCATTACATGCAGTGGTTTATCACCTAACTTCATAACTTAATCATACTATAAAAATCATAACTAATATAATACATACTTTCATTTATCAAAGTCTAAAATAAGAAATATTCAAAACAACTAACCATTTAAACTAACACATACACCTATCAACTAACAGTCATCAAGTATTAACTTACCTACAAACTGAGAACAATACCCAACTAACATGTAATACTAACCACCCTTTAACATATAACTTAACATTTAGTAACAATTGACACTACATCATAGCCTCTAATTCGAATACCAAACTAAAAGTCATATCTAATTATTATACTCCTACAACTGCCTGACACTTACCTTCGCCATATACTAACCATCATCAATCATCTAACTACAGACAGTGTGCTACTGAACTAACAGTCATCAACTTCAAGTTCCACAATCAACTTCCTTCCCTGGACTTAACTGTATTCAAATCTGAACACAACACCCACTGAACTACACCTAAACAGCAACCTGATTCCCCCACATTGATGCTTACTGCAGTTCTTCCTACGGTGGACTATCTGACTACCTCTCCCCCCATAGCGCTATGAACTGCACTATAAGTGTGCAATCAACACACTACATATAGTGTGCCATACTACAGAATTGCAGCTGCCCCCAACCACACTCCTAGACCACTGACTTACCTCAACATGCTCCAATGCACATTGGGCTGATGTGCCTCAAGTCTCCCCCTGCTCACTGCTAGTAAGCAGTGCTCACTGCTGCTGTTACCTCTACTTGCCATGCTTACATGTGTACCTTAATCTATGTGCTTGTGGGCACTCAAACCCGAGCTCCTCACATATTCACCATTGCATATCTAAAACCCAACTTGATTCACGCTCACTGATACACTTGTATCAGTATACACCATCTCCTCACTCATTTGCTGCTAGCATAGGACACCACTATGATACCCTCAACTTTGATATACCCTCCCTGCATACTTCAATAACACTCTCACACACACTCTAACTAATATAAAAGTATCAATACCAACCACACAAATAACACTAACAATACAGACACTATACGCACTGGCATTTGGTGCCAATAGTCACTGATCCTGTTGCTTTCTCGACGTTTAGTGCACATACATTTTAGTGTGCATGTGTGTGTCGAGTGTAGTGTCAGGGTATGATCGTGGGGGATAGGTAGGTGTTAGGAATCAATCATGATCAAAAATCCTAACCCTAACCCTAACCCCAGGTCAAAAAATCTAACCCTAACCATAACCCTAGGTCCTGATCAGTGTCTGTGTCAGTGTGTGTGTGTGTCGTGTCTGTGTCTGTGTCAATGTCTGTGTGTGTGTGTCATGTCTGTGTCAGTGTCATATGTGTGTCCTGAGAGAGAGAGAGAGAGGGAGGGAGAGAGAGAGAGAGAGTTAGGGTTTACCTAGAGATCGAGGAGGAGGAGGGGGAAGCCGGAGTAGCCGCTGTAGAGAGCCGGTCGTCGGAGCGGGGGGAGGGGTGGGGGAAATTTTTGGGTTTTTGAAATCGAAATATTTTCGACAGATGGGGAAAAACGAAACCGACCCCTAATTAATCAAATTTTAGCGACGTTTAGCGACGTCAAATAAAAACGTCGCTAAATTAAATTTTAGCGACGTCATAAACATCGCTAAACACGTTGCTAAATATTTTTAATATAAACGTCGCTATATACGTTGCTAAACGTCGCTAAATTAGACATATTAGCGATGTTTAGCGACCTTAATTGAACTTATAGCGACTAATCTTTTGAAATCTTAATAAAAGTCGCTAAATATCGCTAAATGTCGCCATTTAGCGACGTCTAGCGACCTTTTTATATGGAGTCACTATTTTATATATTATTAGCGACGTTTCCTTTGACATCTCTAAAATACGTCGCTAATTCCGCTTTTTCTAGTAGTGGAAGCCAACTAAGAAAGATGTCAAACGTCCACACACATTGGCCGCCCTACGAAATGTAGTTGAAGATATGACGATAGAAGAGGTGAATTAAGACCTAATTTTTAATGTTTGGTAATAATTTACTAAATTACGTTATGCTAAATTATGTTATGCTAAATTTTATGCGTTGCAGATTATTTGTGATCCATATTGTGATTTGCGATAGAGTAGTCTTCTATTGCAACCAGTCACTTTATATCACGGTCTGATAAGTTGTCATAAAATCGAGGATCCTTATATGCCTGATAGAGTGCTCCGTCAGTTTGGCTACGTACAAACAGTCCCGAAGCGCACATTAAAAATGATAAGTGATCCGCGAGGTACAGAACCGTTAAACTATATTCCTGCGACGTTCAACTGGGTTTAGAACTTCTTCACTAAGTGGCAATATCACGTTATTAGAGAAACTGAACGACAAGCAGCAGTAAATATGACGGAATGTAGCAACGACTTCCTCGCCTACTACGCTGGTGTCGGACTACCTACGTTGTTCAAACACGGAGGCGATATTGTGCGTGTACCATCAGATCTTTCCGCCAAATCTGTCTTGTATACTGCATTGGTCAAGATGGTAAGGCAACCAAATTTTAGTTTGATATATGTAAATGTTTATAACCTAACAAATTTTATGAATTGTAATCAATAGGCTAGGAAAGCGAAGAAGTTAGAAAGAAGTCTCGTCAGTTGCCAGGGTGCGAATTATATGGAAATCAATGAGGAGCTACAACACATAAACAACACTGATAATTTTTCTTTCTTAGAAAATAGAGAGCAACGTACAAAGAGGCGGCATGAAGTTTAGGCCATGTTTCAAAAAGCCTTTATATGAAACTTTGCTACAATTTGTGTTTCGAGACATGTAAAACTTTTAAGTTGTAAAACTTTGACTGATTATGTTTTGTTTAATCTTGACATGTAAAACTTTAAAGTTGGCTGTAACTTTGTGTTTGGAATTTGTTATTGGTTATGTTTTGTTTAAGTTCGCTGTCCTATTCTTGACTGGTTATTTTTGTTTAACTAGGAAAGCTACTTTTATATATAAATGTGCAGAGACAGTGGCTTAAAACTAGGATTTTCAAAATTTTGACAGTCCTGATAGCTTGTGGGACTGTCCAAATTTTGACAGTCCTAGTTTTATATATAAATGTGTAGAGACAGTGGGTTAAAACTAGGACTGTCAAAATTTGGACAGTCCTGATAGCTATCAGGACTGTCAAAATGTCGACAGTCCTACTTTTATATATAAATGTGTAGAGACAGTGGGTTAAAACTAGGACTGTCAAAATTTTGACAGTCCTGATAGCTTGTGGAACTGTCAAAATTTTGACAGTCCTAGTTTTTTATATAAATATGCAAACAGTGGGTTAAAACTAGGACTGTCAAAATTTTGACAGTCCTGATAGCTTATGGGACTGTCAAAATTTTGGTAGTCCAAGTTTTATATATAAATGTGCAGACAGTGGGTTAAAACTAAGACTGTCAAAATTTTGACAGTCTTGATAGCTTATGGGACTATCAAAATTTTGACAGTCCTAGTTTTATATATAAATATGCAGACAGTGGGTTAAAACTAGGACTTTCATAATTTTGACAATCCTGTTAGCTTATGGGACTGTCCAGATTTTGACAGTCCTAGTTTTATATATAAATGTGCAGAGACAGTACGTTAAAACTAGGACTGTCAAAATTTTGACAGTCCTGTTAGCTTGTGGGACTGTCCAGATTTTGACAGTCCTAGTTTTATATATAAATATGCAGAGACAGTGAGTTAAAACTAGAATTGCCAAAATTTTGACAGTCATGATAGCTTATGGGACTGTCAAAATCCTGACAGTCCTAGTTTTATATAGAGAGTGGGTTAAAACTATCTATATAAACGTTGGAAAAGATACCAAAGTTCAACATACAGGACTCATTGCACAACATACAGTACTATCTATATAAACGTTAAAAAAGAGGCACTTAAACTTGTTGGTCTTATATGTACAATCAAGGGCCAACACGTCTGCAAAGGACCTAGCCAAGTGTGTGCAATCAGGATGAGCCCAAAATATTGAAAGGAGTTTATCATTTTGTGGATGTCTTCTATGGTACTCCACGTAGTGATGATCCCCAAGCAACTTCAATATTTGCTGCATTGCCATTCGTTCTTTCATACTATTATATTTCGCTCTCGCCAAACTATTATAGATCGTCCCCATGGTTGACTTGTTCTCATCTTCTTTTTATCGTACGGCAGAATAAATTTGTTTGGGTGCAACTCCGGAAAGGAACAGTTCTTCAACCAACTTTTTCTCATCCTTGTTCAACCGTGACAAGTAGGCATTACCCGTAAGTTTCTCTGGAATAGGATGATTGTGTATTCTATTCTTAACTTCGACTATCCACTTAACATCTTCTACTTTTACAATCAATACCTTAAATGGACAACCATATTTTTTTGTCCCAACATTTTTCTTGGGGATTTTTTTTTTCAACAACCCTTTTTTTCCGATGCTGCCTGAACACACATCCTCTTTCGCATCCCAGCTCTAAATATTTTCACCCCGGCCGAGATCTGATCGATCTTGCAATGACAATGACTATATTATGTCGTCTTCCAACTTTTCTGCACCAATCTAATGCTTCTTCGTGGGATGCAAATCGAATATCCGTTGAGAATACCTTCTCCACATCAACTCCAATATCAGGATGTACCATAGCATCTGTACGAGGTTGGTCCTATAACCAATATAAAATAATCTAAAAATTAATAACTTCAAATAATTGGCAGTCCAAATTAGGATTGTCATAATTTGTACAGACTAATGTATTGAGTAAACTGTAAAAAATTTTACAGTCTTTAAGATTCAGGACTGTTACTATTTTGACAGTCCACACAGTCTATAGGACTGTCAAAATTATGACAGTCCTATATTTATATAGAACTATCGAATTATTGACAGTCCTATATTTATATAGGACTGTCGTATTTTATACAGTCCTTACACGATGACTGTCAAAATATGGTTGTCATTTTACATACCGTACGTGCTTCGGAACAACTGACATGTTCTTCGGAAGGAGCGGAGTGCATATTTAATGGATTGCATGATCCGACTTCTTCATCGAAGATAATTTTATGCATCGCTCCTACAATAGTCAAATAAAACTAAATATTTTTGTGACAATCGCAAAACTTATTCATCGTATGTTGTCGAAAACATACCGGAAAGAATATTCGTTGGACAATCACCAAATCAGAATTTTCTTCCACTTGGGACCACAACTATCAAATTCCAAAGTTAGGTTTATATTTTAGGACTTGAGAGAATGAGATATTTCTTCATGTGAAGGTGAAAAAGAAAGAAGAGAAATAATTTTTAGTTATATAGGTTGGTGTGGCCAACCCTAAGTAAGTTTGAGGAGTGACAAACTTGTAATTTTTTGGAAAAAAAAAAACTAATGGACAGCCCTGAGTATATTTTGTAGTGCCCTTATCATAAGCCAAAATGAAACAGTTTCAAACTAAAGACAAGAATGGCTACTTATTAAACTTTGATGGCAACTGTGAATCTAGACTTAAAGGTGGAAAAAATGTATCTACTTTCTCATGCAGGCAGATCTGTGTTTATTAATTCAATAATGCTTAGTTTACTACTATCAATTGCTTACAACCGTTTTACAATCTTCTCACCCTTCATGTTATGTGGGTCACTTCCGACCCACCTCTCCTCCAATAATCGACCGTCACATGACGTTTCGACTACGTAATGGCCGTTCAGACAGTCATCATGTTTCATCTTTTTCTCCTTTTTCAATGAATAATTGTCACATGAACGTCACGTATAGACATTTGGTTATGGTCGTAGCATATGGTTGTAGTCGTAGCATAGTCCTTATTAATTCCACTCTTGGATCAATGTTAGTGAACTACTTGTCTAGTTACTTCGTCCCTAAGGTACCAACTTTCGAACTCTAAAAAAATTAACGTTACTTATGGTGGGGACAGTGAGAGGCCTTGGATGCCAAAAACCATATAATGGCTGGGCCCCTTTGGCCTTAAGGTAGCACTGTCCCTGGTGGCCACCAGAGCCTGGGATCATCAAGATAAATGTTGATGTTGCAGCCACTTCTTCTAACTTTGTTGCAGCGACCATTCCTTGTGGTCATTCTGACAGTTTTATCATGGCCAAGGCTTGGTAGTCCCCAAGTTCCACTCATGACCTCTGACTTTAGTGTCGAAGCGAAAATCTGCGTCGTTCGTCTGGACATCGAGTTAGCTACTGAACTCCAATAACCCTAGACCATCGTCGAAGGACATGGCCTTCATGTGACAAGACTTTTTCATGTTAATTCTTCGTAGTCAATAATGTAAATGAATAATCTGACCCGAAACTGAGACATAACCGTACTGATTCTTACGGTTTAATGCAACAATGAAGGTAATATCTTTCTTAGACCGAACGCTTGAATGTATGAATGAGTTTTGGATGAATTATTCAAACACTCATAGGACTATGTTTTTTATAAAGAATGAAGAGACACAAAATGTAAAGAGACACACTGTTAGGAAGGGATACATGCACCATTTCGAAGAAACAACAATGTTTGGAAGGGAGATACACTTTTGAACAGATGCCCATTGAGAATTTTAAAAATAATAATAATTAATTTTTCAAGTCAATTTATTCATTCACTTCTCCAACAATCTCCATATGAATGAATATTTGATTGTGCACAATGCAAACAAAATACAGACACAATACAGACGCAATGCAGACATATATATATATATATATATATATATATATATATATAGAGAGAGAGAGAGAGAGAGAGAGAGAGAGAGAGAGAGATTATTTGAAAAGTTATTGTCAGGAGAGGTAACTTTTGGTCTTGAATCTTCCCTTGTCAATATTTATCGAGTTTACTAGCTATCTTGTGAGCATGATGCCTTGAACTGTTTAGCTATTGTTGTAAACTTGAGTAAATAAATATCACACAATTTTTTCGACCAAGATTGTTTCTATTGATTTGTTCATTTTGGCCATAAATGTCTTCTTTCATAAAAAAAAAATTTCAGAGAATTCTCATAGAAGCGGCCACACTTTCACGTACACTCACATATGTGACTTTCTTATAAGAATATTCTGCTATACTCTACTCGAATTTCAAGTCTTAGAAATCATTAAAAACAAACCTTATCATAGTTTTTTTTTTTACAGACGACACTCTTATTTGTTATCCTAAAGAATGATAGAAGTAATTAAATATTTGTCAGTGTCATTTATTTTTTAAATCTTTTAGTTCAATTTCAAAAATCTATATTTTCTAAAGAAAAATTTGTTTAATATTAGTTTAATACAAAAATGATAAAGGGTAGAAATGTAATGACAGATTTGTAATTAGTTGGAAAAGAAGGAGAGGGAAAGTTTCTAGCAACTAAGATATTTTTGTGGCTCTAAAAATATCTTCCAACTGCAGAGCATCTAGATCATTCTTTCTCAAGCCCTATAAATAGGTTATAATCCCTACTCAAAAAATTATATCAAATGAACCATTTTTCTATCCAATTTCCTAAAACCCACTTTCTTTCTATTATGATTAGGATCCGGTCCAAAACCTTTCACCAACACATGAAATCCAGGAGAGACTCTCTTCATTTCAAAAACCATTTCCTACCGTTCCGGAAACGGTTATGGCCGTTACTCCTTCGTCCCCGGCGATGAGCTCGACGGAGGAGCTCCACCCGCACCATCTCAGGCGAGAGTAAAGCTCAAGTCCGGCGACGAGCTCCGCCTGCTAGGTGCTTCTCCGCCGCGTCTCCGCAGCTTTCCATCGGCGACGAGCAGTCGATCGCAAGTTCGTCAGTCATCGGCGCTGGTAAGCTTCGGTTGATCTCATTCCTTCTAATCTCAATTCGATTTTGAGCCCCTGTTCTGATTCATTTGTTAAATCCTGTGGATCAGTGTTAGTTCAACGACAACAAGTCGATCTAGATTTCTCCTTGTTGGTGTTTTCCACTTAGCTTTGAAAGTTTTAGTCCTACATTGAAAAATCACCAATATGTATATCTCAATATATAACTTTGTTTAGTATTGAAATATACACTGGGGTGATGGTCCATGTGGGTTGATTTTTTTAGTGGGTTTAAGTGTGAACTCCACTATGACAATATTTATTTTGTCATCACCTTTGAAATTTTTTTCTTAGGAACTAAGTCCCGAAGCGACTCGGATTCAAGGATGCAAAGTGACGATTTATTGGCGCACTTCGTACTTAACACGTCAGCATCGTCGCATGATGTTCATGCGTTCATTTTATGCTCGAGTATTATGCTCAGGCGCATATTTCGTGGCGCATACGGTCAGGGGCTATGCGGCCTAGAGCTTTGCTGCCAGGGGCTGTGCGACGAGGTGCTATGCGGCCAGCGAGTTTCTATGAGCGAGTCGCATGTGGAGGGGACATGGTCTTATGTTGGCGGTCCAGGCGGCGCATGGTTATCTGTGTCATCCGGATAATGCGACGCATACGGGACAGTGGTGTCTGTGCACAGTGGCTGCTGCTTGGCGGCGCTGTCCTGTACAGCATGACCGGCGAGGAGGCGAAGCCTGCGGTGCAGGCAGCACATGTGGCTGTGGCGATGCATGCGGCTGCGACTACGCATGCGACTGCGGCTACTCATGCGGTTTGTTGTCTGGTCGGTTAGCGCATATGCGGCCTGAGCTTTCTCAGGCCGCATATGTGATATTTTCCTCTATATATAGAGGAGATTCTCTTTCATTTGGTTAAGTTGGAAAAATCGAGAGCACCAGAGCGATGCGGCCCAGTGAGCACCCCTCCTACATAGTATTTTTCGAGTGTTTTCGAAGGTGATCAAGAGCGTTCCAGAAGTTCATTTATGAGCTTGTTAGTTCCTGGTGGCAGATCGTCTATACGGCAAATTTTGCTTTGCGCAACGATGGTTTTGACTGTAGAAGCATGAAAATCATGCAGGCCGCATAAGAGATCATGCACCCCAACATGAAAGCAAGCTGCATAGGAGCCGTCCGGGACCTATGCAACAAGAATAGCCAACCACATAGATGGTCTGCATGCGGCCTAAACATCCTTAGAGTACGGGGGGGCGCATAAAGGAGATACTGATCAAAACAAAACAAAAAGTTCATTTTACAAAAAGGGGGGTTACAACATGCGTCCATCAAGGCCCATACAAAATAAAAAAAAAACTAGGAGAACGCGATAAGTCATATGAGCCACGAGCCTCACGAAGCACGTTCGCAACCTCCTGGAACGATCGTATGCCCGCGCGACGAAACTGGTGGCGCAGTCCTTCCCAACATTCCAACGTCTCCCTCTCCTCTAGAGTTATGGGCAGCAAGGCAAAATTCAGAGGGACTCCAGAGGCCTAGCAAGAGCCTCCAAAGTTAACCCCAACGAGGACATAAAAAATCATCAGCGACGGATAACTTGTGCCCAACCCGTGCTCTCTTTGCAGGAGGAGACACTGCGACAGCCAGCAGAGAACCAATAGCTCGTCCCTCACGAGACCCTCCAATTCCAGACCCTCCTATACACGAGCACCGGGGAGAAGTGGGTGGCCAAGGTTCCCAACTAAAACCTCTCTTGGACGACATGTTTCACTAATTGGAATACGATAAACCACGACAATGGTATTTACAGAAGAGAATGGCGGTTTGCATGACTACAATAATTGGATTGATGAACCTAGAAGGGTGAATCCGACGGTTTAGCTTCCGAGAAGTCTGCATGCAACCGACGGTTTAGTTTCCAAGAATTCTGCAAGCAAAAGGTGGATAGGTTTCCTCAAAGGTTGAGCCAAGTTTTAAAAGTGCCAACTCGACAGGACGCGTCCATGCATCCAAACAAACCATATGACCCTAAAGCTCAGCAGAAATCAGGCCGTAGAGGCACCCTGCAGCCCAATAAGACAATACCCATGCGTCCCAATCAGCCGAAGTAGCCTTGGCCGAAGATGGACCTGACATGGCATCCATCAACGTGATCGTCTCTGACACAAAATTTTGACAAAAATGATTTTTTTATTGCCTCAAAAGACATAAACATACTAAACGACAGAAGTCTCACGTCAGCACATAACTTCACTCTCGATAGGTGTGCAGCACTACGTGTGCAGCACAACAAGGACCCCATGCGTCCCACACTCCATGCGTCTCTAGTCCCATGCGTCCCAAACTCCATGCATTACAGGCGTCTCTGGTCCGATGCGTCCCAAACTCCCTATGTTCCATGCGTCTTTGGCCTCGTGCGTCCCAGACTCCATGCGCCTCATGCGTCTCTGGCTACATGCGTCTCAGACTCCATGAAGACTAAGTCTTGCCGTTACAATTGAAGTAGCTCTCTCCAACCAAGTGCGGACCACGTGTCAACATTGACCAAGTCACACCCGCATAGGAAGAGAAGCGCCTAGATCTTCAGCAACGAAAAATCTCAATAAGCGCCCACGTGGCAGCTTGGCCTGCTCACGGTTACAGCTGCACCATGTTAGGGAAGTACACGTGGCACTCCCTAGCATCCATGAGCACTAACATATGCGCGCCCAAGGATGACTATATATACTAGGGTGACGTGCCCAAAACACACAGAGAGAGAAAAACAGACAGAGAATATTTGAGGAGAGAAGGGAGAGCAGACGAGAGCTTCTTCACCCTGCGTCGGATCGTCAATGGAGTAAAGGAGCCGCCATAGCACTCTTTGTCCATTGCCATACTCCAGAATCAAAAATCCGTACTTAGATTGTCATTCTAGGACCTTTTTGTACTTTCTTTTGTTTGTTATTGAAACAATCAATTTTAATGGCGAACAAGGTGGCGACTCTGTTGGGGACCTCTTTCTCCTCTGATGATAAAGCTGTGGCGCAATCTGACGCAGCCAAGCTCGGGTCCACTCGAAGAATGATGGTGGTCCGCTTCGACCAGCAGGCTTTCGAGGACATGCCCTCCGGGGAAGCGCGAGTCCTTCTCCGAGGCAAGCAAAGCCCAAGAAGACCCACAGGACGTGGGTAGCAAAGGCCACTGCGCCTTACCCAATTGTGGAGCATGCGCTCCCCGTCTCTCTCTGTCGCAAGGACTGCACCTAATGCGTCAACTGCTTATGCGGTAGCCTCTTCCAACAGGAAGGGTGCTCACCACTTGAAGATCCGCAGGACGTGGGTAGCAAAGGCCGCTGCGCCTCACCCAACTGCGGAGCATGCACTCCCTGTCTTTATCTCTGATACTGAAGACGCACGACATGCGTCCGCTCAGGCTGTCCCTGCTCATGCGGTCTCCTTGCCTAAAAAGGAGAATGCTCAACACCCGAACTCTGGTAGAAAAAAATAATACGATGCCAACAGTTTGGGAGTCGATGCGCTACCCATGCGTCCACAATGAGGGATGCGGAGAAGAAAGCAGTATGCGGCCTCCAACTCAGCCACATGCGTCTCCGACACTCTCAGAAGCTGTCTTTGACAAAATCTCATCTGGCCGTAATAATTACAACATTTGCTATTTAAGTTTTTAATATGATCTAATTGAGCGACGTTTTTAATAGATATAAACGTCTCTCAATTATTTAAGTTTTTTTAGCAATCAATACACATGTCCATAAGGACTAAGACAATGCTAGATAATCAGCGTGCTAACGAGAAAGATAGAATATCTGTTAAAATTCTTGTATCACAAATAAATGATAGGTAGAAATTTGCTACTACAATAATTCTATGTCTATAAAACAATTTTATTTAAGTCCAGATTCTTGAATAAATACACCTATGTGTTTGAAAGAATGCAATGAAATATCGAGTTAAAAGGAGATGAGGATTTTTCTCCTATTAATTTATTGGATAGAAGAAAGATTGAAAAACTGAAAATTAAATATCCAAAAATGAGATATTTACATATTGGATTATTTCAAGTCAAGATTACAGGATTATTCCTAACAAAAATTGATAATCCTATTTTAGTAGTATGCATGGATGAAAAGATTATTAATAATCTCCTTACTAGCATTATAGAAGGAGCAAAATCTAATTTGGTTAATAGATTATTCGGTATTAATATACATCCAGATTTCTCTATAAGCCTCGATGACCAGAATATAGAAAAAATATGTACTTTATCAGTTAATCACCAAGGAATAGAATTAATGCATGGTTTCTAAGTTATTGGTATACAATGGAAATATTGTATGTCATTAAATAATACTCCTACTTTCATGTCTATTACACCCAAAAATCTTGTAAGATTATTCGAGGCTGGTATAGGTAAAACTATACATCCTAGACTTGTTCGACTCAAACACCTCAAACACGATAGCGAAATGAGAGTATTCATTAAATCTTTAAAGCCAAAGATTGAGATACCTACGGGATATTTTATTGTATCCAAAAATACTATCTCCAATACATTTAAGGGAGGAAAGCAACCTTACCAGGAAAAAGGAATCTGAGGCTACAACCTCAAACACTACAACTATCCCCAGATCAAATTCAATGGATAATCTGGTAAGCATTGACCTTACTTATAATATTTTACAGGATATACAGAACAGACTAAGTGTTAGCACTCTAATTGATAAAGGAGGTAGACATTTGCTACTACAATAATTCTATGTCTAAAATCACAGATTGGTATATGGATCATACTAATTATGACGAAAGTCAAATAGATCAAGCTTATAAAATGGATCATCTTTTAGGAAAATGTAGGAATATTATACGAAAAATTAAAAAAAATCTAATTATAGAACTATTGTTATGCGACACATGGATAGAACTACACAGGTTATAAGTAAGCATATTAAAAAAATTTAAAAAAATAAACATGAAAAAACAGGCCATTTTGATGATTCTATTGATCTTTCTTTTGATGACACTTTAGATTTAGAAATAACAAGTACTTCTCTTGACTATACAGATCTTGCTGTAGACGCTAGAAAGGAAGTATTAAACCTCCCAGATACCCCTCCAGAAATTAACATGATTAGATCAATTGATTTGAAAGTAAAAGCCCAGCTGCATATATATATATATATATATATATATATATATATATATATACCACTTACTATAAGTATACCCGAATACAATGAATTCACTATCCATGCTCTTGTTGATACTGGAGCAGAAACTAGTTTATTACAGAAATTTTTTATACCGCAAGATCAATGGCTAAACTCGATAAGCCAGAAAAATTAAACGATTTTATGGGACGACAAATTTCCGTCAACCATAAAGTAAAAAAAATCTTAACGTTCATTTTCCTGATTTACATGGACAAATTAACACTTATAAGTTTGATTGTGTTCTATTACCAAAGTAATTTGATAGTGATTGTATTATTGGGATGGACAATTTACGGCTTTATCCGCCATACAATACTCACATATTTGAACTCGATGGAATTTATATCCCTAGAGTTCATTTTCCTATGTCTTAGCCTCTCATTTTACTCACACAGCACATCGTGGTAAAAAATCCGTCTCCCTTATTGACTATACAAAAGTCTGTACATACAATCTTCCTAATAACAATAATTTGCATAAAACTATCTATGGTATGTTAGAATCGCTATTTTCTGATAACCCTTTAAAAGCTTTTGAAAAAGCTCCAAGATTTTACAAAATTGATTATTAGAACAATATAGGGAATCCAAAGTCAGAGTAAATAGAATTATGATTTTTTTTTTTTGACAAAGAAGAATTTGTAAACCAATTAGCGACTCTTAAAACTTAAGCTTATTAAAAAAAGCTTTAGTATGCATTCCTTTCCAGCTTTTCTTGTTAGAAATCACGCTGAAATAAAAAGGAAGAAAGTTTAAATAATTATTAACTATAGAAAGCTAAATAGCTATACTAAATTTGATGGCTACTTTATTCCTTCGGCAGAGCATCTTATTAAACAAATTCATGGTGCTAAATATTACAGTAAATTTGATGCCAAATCGATTTTTGACAAATAAATCTAGATGATAAGAATTCTATTGAATTAACCGTATTTGGTTGCCCACATGGACCATTTTGAATGGATAGTTATGCCTTTTGGTTTGAAAACGCACCACAACTTCAGAATTTTTCAAGATTACTCAATTATGGAAGAAAAATTCATTCCCCATCTATCATCACGAGTAAAACATCTACAATATAAACTTACGGTATTCGAACAAGCCAAATATAAGGAATCAACCAGTAAATAACCGAGAAAGTGAAATACAGATAAAATTTCTATCTCATTAGAGAAAGATGAAATAGAAGAAATTGCTAGAATAAAGGAACTAGTAAAAATTGAAAATATTCTTTACTTTCTCTGCTTGATAATGATATATTAGTTTTACAAACCGATGCCTCAGATAACTTCTAGGCAGATGTATTGATTGCTAAACATAAAGAGATTGTAGCCTACACTTCTGGAAAGTTTACAAAAACACAGAAGAGATATGCTACTTATGATAAAGAATTATTGGCAGTGAAAGTTGCCATTAAGAGCTTAAAGATTTATATCCTATATTAGACACTTTATGATTGAAACCGATAAAAAATCAGTAGCACAGTTTCTGAAAAAGAAAACTATTAATAATCCCGAAGAAAACCTTCAGCGAATTCAGAGTGGAAGTTTGTCGCTATCATTCGAGTGGTAGATGCTAGTATCTGAGTGGATGTAGTTTAAGTGGAGCAATGTATCTGAAATTATTTTATTATGATGTTAATTATATCCCAAGATATACCAACTTTCTTGCGGACACTCTTACCAGGTTATAATAAATGGAAGACGAGGATTTTTATAAGAAATTCAGAGATCTCTTCCAAGATATGAAACGACAAGGAGAGTTCAAAACTGTAGCCCCTAAAAAGGCTAGAGACAATAATGTTTCTGAATCATCAACGGTTGAACAAACCAGAAAGGCGAATAGCCAAAATATTTTACAGGCAAACAGCCAGAATACTTTCTAGGCGAATAGCCCAATGGGTAGCCAAACGGGTAAAATGAATAGTCCGAAAGGAAAGAATTGGTGGTCTGGGTGGGCCAGACCACGGATGGAAGACGTTCTCGAACTCCTAACAATTTCTTCTATTTCGTCTTTCTCTAATGAGATAGAAATTTTATCTGTATTCCAATTTCTTGGTTGTTCACCAGTTGATTCCTTATATTTGGCTTGTTCGGCCGTAAGTTTATCATGTAGATGTTTTACTCGTGCTGATAGATGGGGAATAAATTTTCTTCCATAATTGGGTAATCCTAAAAAAACTCTGAAGTTCCTTAAGAGTCTTAAAATTATCAAAAAAATCCTTGATTTTAATATATATATGCTGTTGTAAAAGAATCTGTCCATTCTTAATAGTTTTTTTTTCAAGAAAATTAATCTCTTTTTAAAATAATTCTATCTTTTTGGGGCTAAGAATGATCCCATTGTCTAGAAATACTTTGCAAAAATGTAATGGATGTTATTTATGCTCTTCTTATGTGTTTGAAAAGACTAAAATATCGTCGATGTAAATAACTACAAAAGAAAGATGTCCAAAGATAGAATTCATCAATTTCTAGAAAATTTGTGGTGCGTTTTTATACCAAAAGGCATAACTATCCATTCAAAATGTCCCTGTGGACAACTAAATGTGGTTAATTAAATAGAATTCATATCTTCTAGCTTTATTTGCCAAAAATCTGATTTGGTATCAGATTTACTGTAATATTTAGCACCATAAATTTGTTTAATAATATGCTCTGCAGAAGGAATAAAGTATCCATCAAATTTAGTGTAGCTATTTAGATTTCTATAGTTAATAACCAAACGAGCCTTTCCTCTTTTTATTTCAGCGTGATTTCTAACAAGAAAAGCTGGAGAGGTATGCATACTAAAGCTTTTTTTAATAAGCTTAAGTTGTAAGAGTTTACTAATTTGTTTAGCAAATTCTTCTTTGTTAGAAGGAAAAACCATAATGCTATTTACTCGGAGTTTGGATTTCCTATATTGTTCTAATAATTCAATTTTGCAATATCTTGGAGCTTTATCAAAAGCTTTTAAAGGGTTATAAGAAAATAGAGGTTCTAACATACCATAAATAGTTTTCTACAAATTGTTGTTATTAGGAAGATTGTAGGTACAGACTTTTGTTTAGTCAATAAGGGAGACGAATTTTTCACCATGATGTACTGTGTGAGTAAAATTGGAGGCTAAGGATATCGAAAAATGGACTCTAGGGATAGAAATTCCATCGAGTTCAACTGTGTGAGTATTGTATGGCGGATAATGTCGTAAATTGTCCATCCCAATAATACAATCACTATCAAATTCCTTGGATAAGAGTACAAAATCAAACTTATAAGTGTTAATTTGTCCTTGTAAATCAGGAAAATGAACGGTAAATTTATTTACTTTATGGTTGACGGGAACTTATCGTCCCATAAAATCGTTTAATTTTCCTGGCTTATCAAGTTTTAACCATTGATCTTGCGGTATAAAAATTTCTGTAATAAAATAGCTTCTGCTCCCGTATCAACAAGAGCATGGATAGTGAATTCGTTGTATTCTGCTATACAGATAGTAAGTGATATATATATATATATATATATATATATATATATATATATATATGCAACTAGGCTTTTACTTTCAAATCAATTGATCTAATCATTTTAATTTCTGGAGGAGTATCTGGGAGTTCTAATACTTCCTTCCAAGCTTTTACAGCAAGATTTTTATAATCAAGAGAAGTACTTGCTATTTCTAAATCTAAAGTGTCATCAAAAGAAAGATCAATAGAGTCGTCAAAATGAACTATTTTTTTAATTCTACTTTTTTCAAATTTTTTGATATTCTTACTTATGACTTATATAGTTCTATCCATATGTCGCATAACAATAGTTCTATAATTAGATTTTTTTTTAATTTCTCGTATAATATCTCTAAATTTTCGTAAAAGATGATCCATTTTATAATCCTGATCTATTTGACTTTCGTTATAACTAGTATGTTCTCTATACCAATTTGTGGTTTTAGGCATATAATTATTGTATAAATGAGATAATAATACTTACAGGGGGGTTTGAACCCTGGCTCTGATACCAATTCTAATTTACACAACTCAGAATTTTATTCACAAGAGCAGAGATGAGATTTACAATGGAAGAGAGGGGAGAGATCACACAAGAACAAGAACTGGGAGAGAGATTACAAGATAAAGTTCACAAAGCATGCAAGCCTTCTAAACTTTGATGCCCTTTCATAAAATCTAAAACCTTTATTTATAGCACAAAGGGTCTGAGTATGACCCATAGTTTCCGGTTAGGGTAACCGGCACCTGTCTCCCTTAGTAATGATGAAGCTACGCCTTTTTCACTTAGTGGGAATCCTTTAGAATAGTAGTGCGCCTTTGAGCTGTAAAGTTGTCCAGTAGTGGGGAGCCCTTTATGAGCTGTCTGATTCATCATTAGGGTCGAAGAATGGAGCTGATGAGCTATCTAATTCATCATTACTTTCTTCGTGGAGATGACTGTTGGAGTGGCTTGTACTGTGTTCTGGACTGCGGTTGTTGTCTTGTAACCAAATGGAGATTCCTTCAATAGAAAGTGGATTATTTCTATCATGTCGGGTATTCATGATTTGTTCTCTTTCTTCCATTAAGGAGCTAACCACAATTTCTCTTTCTTCTATAGTTCTCCTAAGTTGCTCTATTTGTTCTTGTAATTCTTCTCTTCTGGTTATAATTGCCTCTCTAAGTCTTATCAGTAGTTGTCGTTGTTGTTGTTGCTGCCTTCGTTGTATGGCCTTCTTAGGGGATCGCCGAGCTGTTCTTGGTCCTAATCTCCGTAAATATCTATTAAGGATAATTTTATAACAGACTTTCTTCATTGGATGATTGGGAGGTTCCACCATGCTTCCTGCTAAGAATTTTTTCTTAATCTGAATTGCCTTCAAAATCAACAAGGATCCTCATGGGATCATTATTGATGAGTAAATCTTCATTTCTCGCTAATAGGCCAATACGGCCCATTGTCATATTGTTCATAAAATCCACGACCTTGGAGGGCCCTTCGTCGTTCCCAGGTAATGGCTTGAGACGGTCAACAAGGATGGTGTGTTTGGAAGTAGAGATTTGGGCATTAGCCCTGGAAGCACTTCGTGCAGCCTCGAAGAATTCTGTGGCTGCCATGAGTCTCTCATGATCCTCGTCGAAGCCTTGTTTTAAAAATTTAATATATTCAAAAAAGGGTTCTTCAATGAGTCTACTTAATTCCCAGAGTTGGTAAGATGGGAACAACTTGATATATTGTCTCTCCTCCCAGATACTCCAAACCTTGAATCGGAAGATGGTCTGAAATTTAGTGGTGTGAGAAAGTGCCGCCTTGATGCAGATCTCTGGAAGATAGTCCCGGTAGTCATCTTCGAAGATTGTGTTCATATAAACCTCATGAACTAACCCCTTTTTGATGTGGGGTTTGAACTTCTGGATTTCACGGAAACAAGCAAGAATGCGAGGCCGCCTGTTGATATTGAGAATAAGTTCTTCATTCTGAAAAAGATTGACAATTTCAGTGTCTTCGAACTTTTTGAAAAAGAGAATAAGTCTGAAATCGTCCAGTAGTTGCTGTTGATGCATGGCGAGCATCTCCTGGACAGTTACTTCGGCATTGAATTCCTCGATTTTTGGGGAGTTGACTCCAAGGGTTTTGAGTAGTTCGAGGACATCAGACATCCGAAAGTTTACCAGATCATTGGTCCGTATCTGGGGAAAGATTTCTTTGAGCTCCTTTTGTTCGGAGGAAGTGCCGGTGAAGAGATCCTTCTCTCTGAGGGAGAGTGCCTGAGATCGGGAGGTGGGCAAGAAAGTCATCAGTTTTGAGATGTGCTGATGAGTCTCCATCATTCTTTTTTCAAGCATAGCATTTTTCTGCCTTTCGGCTAGCAGCGTCCTTTCAATTTGGATCAGCCAGTAACTAGCTCCCTTTACGTCGCGGGCCTGGCCGAAAGCAGCCATTAAATCTTTCCCAAACTGCTTTATCCTTGTAAAACCTTTATTTATAGCACAAAGGGTCTGAGTATGACCCATAGTTTCCGGTTAGGGTAACCGGCACCTGTCTCCCTTAGTAATGATGAAGCTACGCCTTTTTCACTTAGTGGGAATCCTTTAGAGTAGTAGTGCGCCTTTGAGCTGTAAAGTTGTCCAGTAGTGGGGAGCCCTACCAGGAGGGCCCTTCGTCGCTCCTTGGTGAAATTGACGAACAAACCGTTTACGCTTTCTATGAAAAATAAAATGATGACTTTCTCGTCCACCTCCCGATCTCAGGCACTCTCCCTCAGAGAGAAGGATCCAATTCTAATCCGTCGAAGGTTTTCTTCGGGATTATTAATAGTCTTTCTTTTCAAGAATTGTGCTACTGATTTATTGTCAGTCTCAATCAAAAAATGTCTATACAAGATATAGATTTTTAGGCTTTTTATGGCTAGTTTGACTGCTAATAATTCTTTATCATATGTAGCATATTTTATTTGTACTTTAGTAAATCTTCCTGATGCGTAAGCAACAATTTCTTTTTGCTTGGCAATTAATACTCCTGCCCAGAAGTTATCCGAGGCGTCAATTTGTAAAACTAAAATATGATTGTCAAGCGGAAAATAAAGAATATTTTCTATCTTTATGGACTTGTCCAAGCAATGGGGGTACTGTGTCTAGTCGCAGAATTGTGGGTCAAAACAAATAAAAGGCACAGAATTACTAAAATATATTTTAGAAAAAATCTTATAATACCATATGAAGATCATATTCAAGAACTACCATCACAAATGAGCAACGAACAACCTTTTTCAGAGCTTATTTATGCAGACACGCACCAATGGCATAAACTCCCCTGGATCAAGCTCTAGTGAATTGCACGATGGCTATTATGAATTTAGAATCTATATGAATACTCTAACTTCAGAGGAAACTAGTAATTCCAGTATTCCCCAGAGTGGGGGAGAACAATTTGAAATCACCGACGATGACCTTGAAAAACTCAAAGAAGCAATACCACATTCCGATAAAAAAGAAGTTTATAAACCAATTTCTTTCCAATCTAGATTCTTGAATAAACACACTTATGTCTTTGAAAGGATGCAGGGAAATATAGAATTAAAAGGAGATGAAGATTTTTCCTCTATCAGTCTATTAGATAAGAGAAAAATGGAGAAATTAAAAGCTAAATATCCCAAGATGAGGTATTTACATATAGGCCTAATACAGCTCAAAATAACGGGACTATTCCAAACAGGAATAGATACTCCTATCCTAGTAGTTTGTATGGATGAGAGAATCATCAATAATCTATTAAATAGTATAATAGGAGGAGCAAAATCTAATCTAGTTAATAGGTTATTTGGCATCAACATACACCCAGATTTTTCTATAAGTTTAGATGATCACAATATAGAAAAAATCTGGGTGTATGTTGACGCCAAATAACCTATTAACTAGATTAGATTTACAAGGATAAAGCAGTTTGGGAAAGATTTAATGGCTGCTTTCGGCCAGGCCCGCGACGTAAAGGGAGCTAGTTACTGGCTGATCCAAATTGAAAGGACGCTGCTAGCCGAAAGGCAGAAAAATGCTATGCTTGAAAAAAGAATGATGGAGACTCATCAGCACATCTCAAAACTGATGACTTTCTCGCCCACCTCCCGATCTCAGGCACTCTCCCTCAGAGAGAAGGATCTCTTCACCGGCACTTCCTCCGAACAAAAGGAGCTCAAAGAAATCTTTCCCCAGATACGGACCAATGATCTGGTAAACTTTCGGATGTCTGATGTCCTCGAACTACTCAAAACCCTCGGAGTCAACTCCCCAAAAATCGAGAAATTCAATGCCGAAGTAACTGTCCAGGAGATGCTCGCCATGCATCAACAGCAACTACTGGACGATTCCAGACTTATTCTCTTTTTCAAAAAGTTCGAAGACACTGAAATTGTCAATCTTTTTCAGAATGAAGAACTTATTCTCAATATCAACAGGCGGCCTCGCATTCTTGCTTGTTTCCGTGAAATCCAGAAGTTCAAACCCCACATCAAAAAGGGGTTAGTTCATGAGGTTTATATGAACACAATCTTCGAAGATGACTACCGGGACTATCTTCCAGAGATCTGCATCAAGGCGGCACTTTCTCACACCACTAAATTTTAGACCATCTTCCGATTCAAGGTTTGGAGTATCTGGGAGGAGAGACAATATATCAAGTTGTTCCCATCTTACCAACTCTGGGAATTAAGTAGACTCATTGAAGAACCCTTTTTTGAATATATTAAATTTTTAAAACAAGGCTTCGACGAGGATCATGAGAGACTCATGGCAGCCACAGAATTCTTCGAGGCTGCACGAAGTGCTTCCAGGGCTAATGCCCAAATCTCTACTTCCAAACACACCATCCTTGTTGACCGTCTCAAGCCATTACCTGGGAACGACGAAGGGCCCTCCAAGATCATGGATTTTATGAACAATATGACAATGGGCCGTATTGGCCTATTAGCGAGAAATGAAGATTTACTCATCAATAATGATCCCATGAGGATCCTTGTTGATTTTGAAGGCAATTCAGATTAAGAAAAAATTCTTAGCAGGAAGCATGGTGGAACCTCCCAATCATCCAATGAAGAAAGTCTGTTATAAAATTATCCTTAATAGATATTTACGGAGATTAGGACCAAGAACAGCTCGGCGATCCCCTAAGAAGGCCATACAACGAAGGCAGCAACAACAACAACGACAACTACTGATAAGACTTAGAGAGGCAATTATAACCAGAAGAGAAGAATTACAAGAACAAATAGAGCAACTTAGGAGAACTATAGAAGAAAGAGAAATTATGGTTAGCTCCTTAATGGAAGAAAGAGAACAAATCATGAATACCCGACATGATAGAAATAATCCACTTTCTATTGAAGGAATCTCCATTTGGTTACAAGACAACAACCGCAGTCCAGAACACAGTACAAGCCACTCCAACAGTCATCTCCACGAAGAAAGTAATGATGAATTAGATAGCTCATCAGCTCCATTCTTCGACCCTAATGATGAATCAGACAGCTCATAAAGGGCTCCCCACTACTGGACAACTTTACAGCTCAAAGGCGCACTACTATTCTAAAGGATTCCCACTAAGTGAAAAAGGCGTAGCTTCATCATTACTAAGGGAGACAGGTGCCGGTTACCCTAACCGGAAACTATGGGTCATACTCAGACCCTTTGTGCTATAAATAAAGGTTTTAGATTTTATGAAAGGGCATCAAAGTTTAGAAGGCTTGCATGCTTTGTGAACTTTATCTTGTAATCTCTCTCCTAGTTCTTGTTCTTGTGTGATCTCTCCCCTCTCTTCCATTGTAAATCTCATCTCTGCTCTTGTGAATAAAATTCTGAGTTGTGTAAATTAGAATTGGTATCAGAGCCAGGGTTCAAACCCCCCCTGTAAGTATTATTATCTCATTTTATTTCATTATGGTAGCTTAAGCATTTAGTTGTTCTTGAATATGATCTCCCAGCCTTCATGAAGATTTTTTTATAATATATTTAGTAATTCTACGCCCAAAATCCTTACGCATGGAGTAGGAAACGAACCAATGCTGTGCTCCAATTCTGTGAAACGATAGTATAGGCCTGTGGTTGAAATACTCGCAGCCTAACCCCACCATAAAACCACGGTGTGCTAGGATAAACTTGTCTAAGCAATGGGGGTACTGTGTCTAGTCGCAGAATTGTGGGCCAAAACGGATAAAAGGCACAGAATTAATAAAATATATTTTAGAAAAAATCTTATAATACCATATGAAGATCATATTCAAGAACTACCATCACAAATAAGAAACGAACAATCTTTTTTAGAGCTTATTTATGCAGACACGCACCAATGCTTTTTAAACCTTCATAACAATTATGAACATATAGTTCATATGTCTAGTAGAGAATACCCAGAACATGGGATATATAATTTTATAGTAGATCTCTTGCATGATATTAGAAATGATATGAAACACATAATACAAAAATTACAAAACATAGACTTTACAAACCCTAAAGGATTTGGAGATAGGCACAACCAGAACCCTAAAACTGCCCATTGGAATATTAACATGATGAGGTATTCGTCAAAAGAAGATAATAAGATTAATATTAATGATATTAAAGAAGAACACTACCATAATTTCCTTAAACTACAAAGCCAAGAACTCCTTGGTAAAATTGACGAACAAACCGTTTACGCTTTCTATGAAAAATTTTCAGGGGCCATTGATTTCTTTAAATGGAAGTATAGCATAGATAATGATTCAGATGAAGAGACCCTTCATGTTTTAAACAATGAAGAAGTAGGAAGTACTAGTGGTGGAGGTATGACCCTAGAAGGAATACCCACCGAAGATGTAGGATCTATTGGACCTCCCCCTGAAAGCTTCATGCCAACCAGAGCTATTATCCCATACACTAAAAGCCAACCTAAAAGTAGGAAGGATTGGGTTAGATATCATAAAGCCAGTGATTATAGACATACAAATGGACTTATTTTCAATATAGACGAGATTCCACATAGGAAAATAAAAGAATATACTGGTGAATGGTCACAACAAATAGGGGGAATGATATATCATTTACCAGGAAATATTAACACTGCTCAATTCATTCATTATGCAACAAGTTTCTGGAAGGGAAGCGCTAGAGCCTGGTTAGTTAGCCTTGAAACTAACAATAAGGAAAAGGGAGACGAAATTAGAGAGACCGAAGATCCCCAGGATGCATTAGCTAAATTATTAGGTCTCATGTTAGCCGACTTCATAGGAGACGATGGTAATGATGATAAAGACTATGAGGAACTTCTTTATAAAATGATTTTATGCGATATCTGTTTATTTGAAGAATTTATTACTAAATATATTGGCTTTATATTTCGATTAAAAATCACAAGACAAAAGGATTTCTGGATTAAAGGATTTTTTACAAAAATTCCTTATCTGTGGAATAATATTATTCAAGAAAAATATAATAAAATAAGAAATAATGTTCACACTACGGGCATGCTCAAGAAAGCTTGTATGAAAACTATGGAGACGGTATATGAACAAGTAAGAGCACAAAAATAAATGGATAGAACCATTAAGAAATCTAGGTTAGGATATTCTTGCTGTTCAAAATATAATACGGATATTAATGCCGAATTTGGATGTCTACCCGAAGCCAAGGGATGGAAGAAACATAGAAAGAAATTCTTTAGAAGAAAAGGAAAAGGAAAGACTAAATATAAAATTACCAGAAGAAAGTGAAAACCAGCTTTAAAACAGCAACCCCATAAATATGAGAAAAGAAAGTTCATTAAATAAAAGAAATTTAGAAAAGGTTGTAAATGTTTTAAGTGTAATAAGGAAGGACATTTCGCGAACGAATGTCCTAACAATATTCATACAATAATTGTAGATGACTTGGATAAATACGGTATCAACATTGGAACTATTAATGATATAAATAGTGATACTTCTGCCTCTTCCATATACGAAATAGAGTCTATATATTCGGATGGGCAGTCCGATGATACAGATAAACAATCTGAGGACGATATATATGAATCCTTGAAACATTTAAAAATTAACATGGTCACCATCAATAAAACCCAAAACTCAATCAGGATAACCCTATTAAATGACAATACAATATTACCCAGAAAGGAGGGAATATCAGCAGGATATATTATATATGCAAGCAAGAGTTGCAGAATTAGAAGATATCATACCCAGGAGATATCATTAGATATTAGAATATTCTTGCCTTTAGGATATTATGGCATTATTCATAATATACCATTACATGCCACAAAAAATATATTCATTACTTATGGTTTTATTGAACCCGTTTCTCGAAATAATGTTTCCATAATAATGAAAAATACTTCCTTCGAGGATAGAGATTATCTCATTGAAAAGGGTAATCATTTGGGCTTATTGGTTATACACAAATATGAAGACTTACCTATAATAGAAGACACTCCTCCTAAACCCCGTATTAACTCCCCTGGATCAAGCTCTAGTGAATTGCACGATGGCTATTATGAATTTAGAATCTATATGAATACTCTAACTTCAGAGGAAACTAGTAATTCCAGTATTCCCCAGAGTGAGGGAGAACAATTTGAAATCACCGATGATGACCTTGAAAAACTCAAAGAAGCAATACCACATTCCGATAAAAAAGAAGTTTATAAACCAATTTCTTTCCAATCTAGATTCTTGAATAAACACACTTATGTCTTTGAAAGGATGCAGGGAAATATAGAATTAAAAGGAGATGAAGATTTTTCCTCTATCAGTCTATTAGATAAGAGAAAAATGGAGAAATTAAAAGCTAAATATCCCAAGATAGGGTATTTACATATAGGCCTAATACAGCTCAAAATAATGGGACTATTCCGAACAGGAATAGATACTCCTATCCTAGTAGTTTGCATGGATGAGAGAATCATCAATAATCCATTAAATAGTATAATAGGAGGAGCAAAATCTAATCTAGTTAATAGGTTATTTGGCATCAACATACACCCAGATTTTTCTATAAGTTTAGATGATCACAATATAGAAAAAACCTGCACACTATCCGTGAGTCTCCAAGGAATTGAATTAATGCCTGGTTCCAAAGTACTGGGAATACAATGGGAACATTGTATGGCCTTAAACAATATACCAACCTTCAAATCCATCACAACCAAAAATATAGTAAGACTTTTTGAGGTAGGAATGGGAAAGACTATCCAACCTAGACTTATTAGATTACAACACCTTAAGAATGATAGCGAAATGAGAGTATTCATTAAGTCCTTGAAACCGAAGATCGAGATACCAACCGAATATTTTATTGCCTCTGGAAATACTATATCTACTAGAATCGAAGGGGGGAAAACAACCTCTAAGTCAAAAAGAGTCAGAGGCCACGACTTCAGATATTCCCAAATTCACTAGATCTAACTCTATGGACAGTTTAGTCAGTATTGAATTAACACCCAACATTTTAAAGGATATACAACATAGAATGAGTGTTAGCACACCAATTGAAGGCAGAACCAAGACTATGCTTGACAACCAGCGTGCTAATGAATCAGAAAAAATATCAGTAAAAATTTCGTTATCACAAATAAAGGATAGAAGTAGAATTCTGTCACTCCAATAAATGTCAAAAACCACTAATTGGTATAGGGAGCATACTAGTTATAACAAAAGTCAAATAGATCAGGCCTATAAGATGAATCATCTTTTACGAAAATTTTGAGATATTATACGAGAAGTCAAAAGGTCTAACTATAGGACTATTGTTCTAAGACATATGGACAGAACTACACAAGTAATCGAAAAACATATTAGAAAATTTGAGAAACTTAATCCTGACAAGAGGGCTAGAACTCAAGCAGATAATACTATAGATCTTTCCATTGAAGATACCCTAGAATTAGAGATAGCAAGCACATCTCTTGATAATATAGATCTTTCTATAGAAACTTGGAAAGAAGTGTTAGAACTCCCGGATACTCCTTCTGATATAAACATGGTCAGAACCATGGACTTAAAAGTAAAAGTACAATTACATATATACATACCACTTACCATTTGTATATCAGGATATAATAAATTTACTATCCATGCTCTCATTGATACAGGAGCTGAGGCTAGTTTATTACAAGAAATTTTTATTCCTCAGGATTTATGGCAACAACTTGATAAACCAGGAAAATTAAACGATTTTATGGGAAGACAAGTGTTTGTCAACCATAAAGTAAAAAACCTTAAGGTTCATTTCCCTTATTTACAAGGGCATTCTAACACTTATATGTTTGATTTTGTATTACTACCCAGAGATTTTGACAGTGATTGTATTATTGGTATGGATAATTTAAGACACTATAAACCATACAACACACACACATTTGAACTTGATGGAATATCCATTCCTAGAGTACATTTTCCCATCTCCTTAGCTTCGAACTTTACATATACAGCACAGCGTGGTGAAAAATCCGTCACACTCATTGATTATATAAAAGTCTGTACTTACAATCTTCCTAATAACAATAAGTTACAAAGGACCATTTATGGAATGTTAGAACCACTCTTTTCTGATAACCCATTAAAAGCCTTTGATAAAGCCCCTAGATATTATAAAATAGAGCTATTAGAACAGTATAAAGAAACCAATGTCAGAGTAAACAGCATTATGGTTTCCCCTTCCAACAAAGAGGAATTTTTTAAACAAATTAGTGAACTTTTAAAACTAAAGCTTATCCAGAAAATCTTCAGCAGGCATTTTTCTCCAGCTTTTCTTGTAAGAAATTATGCTGAAATAAAAAGAGGAAAAGCAAGGATGGTTATTAATTATAGAAAGTTAAATAGTTATACTAAATTCGATGGTTATTTTATTCCCACAGCTGAGCATCTTATCAAACAAATACAAGGTGCAAAATATTACAGTAAATTTGATGCTAAATCGGATTTTTGGCAAATAAAACTAGAAGATAAAAATTCAGTAAAATTAACAGCTTTCAGCTGTTCACAGGGACATTTTGAATGGTTAGTCTTACCATTTGGGTTGAAAAATATCCCACAAATATTTCAGAAATGGATGAATTCTATTTTTGGGCATCTTCCTTTTGTAGTAGTTTACATTGATGATATCCTCGTCTTCTCAAACACCGTTGAGGAACACAAGGAAAATCTATTGCATGTTTGTAAATTACTGCTCGATAATGGAATTATTTTAAGTTCAAAAAGATAGAATTATTCAAAAATGAAATTGATTTCTTAGGAAAAACCATAAAGAATGGACAAATTCTTTTACAAGAACATATATATATATACCAAAATCAGAGAATTTCCAGAAAACTTCAAAACCCTTAAAGAACTTCAGAGTTTGTTAGGATTACTTAATTATGGTAGAAAATTTATTCCTAATTTATCAGCAAAAGTAAAACATTTACAAGAAAAACTTACGGCTGAACAAGCCAAGTACAAAGAAGGAACTGGTGAACAACCAAGAAAATGGAACACAGACAAGATCTCTATTTCCCTTGATCAAAAGAAAATTGAGGAGATTGCTAGAATAAAAGAGTCCATAAAGATAAAAAATATTCTTTTTTCCCGCTTGACAATGATATTTTAGTTTTACAAACTGACGCCTCGGATAACTTCTGGGCAGGAGTATTAATTGCCAAGCAAAAAGAAATTGTTGCTTACGCATCAGGAAGACTTTAAGAGACATCATTTTTTGTCATTGACACGTTGGTTATCAAGCATTGTTTTAGTCCCTCCCTTAATTTGAGTGCTAACACTTAGTCTATACAGCGTGCTATATATCCTGTAAAATATTAGGAGTAAGCTCAATGCTTACCAGATTATCCATTAAATTGGATCTGGTAATAGTTGTAGTATTTGAGGTTGTAGCCTTAGATTCTTTTTCTTGGTAAGGTTGCTTTACTTGCTTATTTGTAGTGGAGATAGTATTTCCGGATGCAATAAAATATTCTGTTGGTATCTCAATCTTTGGCTTTAAAGATTTAATGAATACTTTCATTTCGCTATCGTGTCTGAGGTGTTCAAGTCAAACGAGTCTAGGTTGTATAGTTATACCCATACCAACCTCGAATAATCTTACAAGATTTTTGGGTGTAATAGACTTGAAAGTAGGAGTATCATTTAATGCCATACAATGTTCCCATTGTATACCAATAACTTTGGAACCAGACATTAATTCTATTCCTTGAAGATTAACTGATAGAGTACATGTTTTCTCTATATTTTGATCATCGAGACTTATAGAAAAATATGGATATATATTAATACTGAATAATCTATTAACCAAATTAGATTTTTCTCCTCCTATAATGCTATTAAGGGGATTATTAATAATTCTTTCTTTCATCCATGCATACTACTAAAATAGGGGTATCAATTCCGGTTCGGAATAACCCTGTAAGCTTGAGTTGAATTAATCCAATATGTAAATATCTTATTTTTGGATATTTGATTATCAGTTTTTTAATCTTTCTTCTATCCAATAAATTAATAGAAGAAACATCATTATCTCATTTTAACTCGATGTTTTCTTGCATTCTTTCAAACACATAGGTGTGTTTATTCAAGAATATGGACTGAAAGAAATTGGTTTATAGACTTCTCTTTTATCAGAATGTGGAATTGCTTCTTTCAGCTTTTCTAGATCATCATAAGTTATTTCAAACTGTTCACCTTCACCATCTGGAATAATTGAATTTGAGGTTTCTTCTGAAGTTAAGGTGTTTGTATAAATTCTAAATTCATAATAACCATCGTGTAATTCAGTAGTGCTAGATCTAGGCATTCTTCTGCCATTGATTTCTTTAAATGAAAATATATGGAATATTCAGACGATGATTTAGAAAATGAAGATCGTCTTAATATATTTAATAATGAAGAAAGTGAAAGCAGTAACCAAACACAATCTCAAACTCTTATGCTTCCAGGACCTCCTTCTTATCAATCTACTTTTACTAGAAAAGAGGAAACTATGCCTCCGGTAGAGCCTCCTCAGTTTGATCCAGAAATCAGTCTAGCCAATCATGAGGCTAGTACTGAACCAAATATTACTCCAAATATGCCTTCATTATCTAATTACAATCCTTATACAAGGGAAGATTAGGTTAATTATAGAACCCAAAGAGGTTACTATAAAAATAAACAAAATTATAGTAATGATGGACTCATTTTAAACATGACACTATTCCTCATAGAAAAATTAAAAGATATGTTGACAATTGGGGTCAGCAAATGTGTGGAACTATTTATTTCAGTCATCAACCCTTAATTAGTAGTCAATTTCTTAACATGGCTACTAGTTATTGGAAGGGTGATGCACTTGCATGGCTGAGGTTGTATATCCTGTAAAATGTTGGGTGTTAATTCAATACTGACTAAACTGTCCATAGAGTTAGATCTAGTGAATTTAGGAATATCTGAAGTCGTGGCCTCAGATTCTTTTTGACTTAGAGGTTGTTTTCCCCCTTCGATTATAGTAGATATAGTATTTCCAGAGGCAATAAAATATTCGGTTGGTATCTCGATCTTCGGTTTCAAGGACTTAATGAATACTCTCATTTCGCTATCATTCTTAAGGTGTTCTAATCTAATAAGTCTAGGTTGGATAGTCTTTCCCATTCCTACCTCAAAAAGTCTTACTAGATTTTTGGGTGTGATGGATTTGAAGGTTGGTGTATCGTTTAAGGCTATACAATGTTCCCATTGTATTCCCAGTACTTTGGAACCCGGCATTATTAATTCAATTCCTTGGAGACTCATGGATAGTGTGCAGGTTTTTTCTATATTGTGATCATCTAAACTTATAGAAAAATCTGGGTGTATGTTGATGCCAAATAACCTATTAACTAGATTAGATTTTGCTCATCTATTTAATGGATTATTGATGATTCTCTCATCCATGCAAACTACTAGGATAGGAGTATCTATTCCTGTTCGGAATAGTCCCGTTATTTTGAGCTGTATTAGGCCTATATGTAAATACCCCATCTTGGGATATTTAGCTTTTAATTTCTCTATTTTTCTCTTATCTAATAGACTGATAGAGGAAAAATCTTCATCTCCTTTTAATTCTATATTTCCCTGCATCCTTTCAAAGACATAAGTGTGTTTATTCAAGAATCTAGATTGGAAAGAAATTGGTTTATAAACTTCTTTTTTATCGGAATGTGGTATTGCTTCTTTGAGTTTTTCAAGGTCATCATCGGTGATTTCAAATTGTTCTCCCTCACTCTGGGGAATACTGGAATTACTAGTTTCCTTTGAAGTTAGAGTATTCATATAGATTCTAAATTCATAATAGCCATAGTGCAATTCACTAGAGCTTGATCCAGGGGAGTTAATGCGGGGTTTAGGAGGAGTGTCTTCTATTATAGGTAAGTCTTCATATTTGTGTATAACCAATAAGCCCAAAGGATTACCCTTTTCAATGAGATAATCTCTATCCTCGAAGGAAGTATTTTTCATTATTATGGAAACATTATTTCGAGAAACGGGTTCAATAAAATCATAAGTAATGAATATATTTTTTGTGGCATGTAATGGTATATTATGAATAATGCCATAATAGCCTAAAGGCAAGAATATTCTAATATCTAATGATATCTCCTGGGTATGATATCTTCTAATTCTGCAACTCTTGCTTGCATATATAATATATCCTGCTGATATTCCCTCCTTTCTGGGTAATATTGTATTGTCATTTAATAGGGTTATCCTGATTGAGTTTTGGGTTTTATTGATGGTGACCATGTTAATTTTTAAATGTTTCAAGAATTCATATATATCGTCCTCAGATTGTTCATCTGTATCATCGGACTGCCCATCCGAATATATAGACTATATTTCGTATATGGAAGAGGCAGAAGTATCACTATTTATATCATTAATAGTTCCAATGTTAATACCGTATTTATCCAAGTCATCTAAAATTATTGTATGAATATTGTTAGGACATTCGTTCGCGAAATGTCCTTCCTTATTACACTTAAAACATTTACAACCTTTTCTAAATTTCTTTCGTTTAATGAACTTTCTTTTCTCATATTTATGGGGTTGTTGTTTTAAAGCTGGTTTCCACTTTCTTCTGGTAATTTTATATTTGGTCTTTCCTTTTCCTTTTCTTCTAAAGAATTTCTTTCTCTGTTTCATCCATCCCTTGTCTTCGGGTAGACATCCAAATTCGGCATTAATATCCGTATTATATTTTGAACAGCAAGAATATCCTAACCTAGATTTCTTAATGGTTCTATCCATTTGTTTTTGTGCTCTTACTTGTTCACATACCGTCTCCATAGTTTTCATACAAGCTTTCTTGAGCATGCTTGTAGTGTGAACATTATTTCTTATTTTATTATATTTTTCTTGAATAATATTATTCCACGGATAAGGAATTTTTGTAAAAAATCCTTTAATCCAGAAATCCTTTTGTCTTGTGCTTTTTAATCGAAATATAAAGCCAATATATTTAGTAATAATTTCTTCAAGTAAACAAATATCGCATAAAATCATTTTATGAAGAAGTTCCTCATAGTCTTTATCATCATTACCATCGTCTCCTATGAAGTCGGCTAACATGAGACCTAATAATTTAGCTAATGCATCATGGGGATCTTCGGTCCCTCTAATTTCGTCTCCCTTTTCCTTATTGTTAGTTTCAAGGCTAACTAACCAGGCTCTAGCGCTTCCCTTCCAGAAACTTGTTGCATAATGAATGAATTGAGCAGTGTTAATATTTCCTGGTAAATGATATATCATTCCCCCTATTTGTTGTGACCATTCACCAGTATATTCTTTTATTTTCCTATGTGGAATCTCGTCTATAATGAAAATAAGTCCATCTGTATGTCTATAATCACTGGCTTTATGATATCTAACCCAATCCTTCCTACTGTTAGGTTGGCTTTTAGTGTATGGGATAATAGCTCTGGTTGGCATGAAGCTTTCAGGGGGAGGTCCAATAGATCCTACATCTTCGGCGGGTATTCCTTCTAGGGTCATACCTCCACCACTAGTACTTCCTACTTCTTCATTGTTTAAAACATGAAGGGTCTCTTCATCTGAATCACTATCTATGCTATACTTCCATTTAAAGAAATCAATGGCCCCTGAATATTTTTCATAGAAAGCGTAAACGGTTTGTTCGTCAATTTCACCAAGGAGTTCTTGGCTTTGTAGTTTAAGGAAATTACGGTAGTGTTCTTCATTAATATCATTAATATTAATCTTATTATCTTCTTTTGACGAATACCTCATCATGTTAATATTCCAATGGGCAGTTTTAGGGTTCTGGTTGTGCCTATCTCCAAATCCTTTAGGGTTTGTAAAGTCTATGTTTTGTAATTTTTGTATTATGTGTTTCATATCATTTCTAATATCATGCAAGGGATCTACTATAAAATTATATATCTATGTTCTGGGTGATCTCTACTAGACATATGAACTATATGTTCATAATTGTTATGAAGGTTTAAAAAGCATTGGTGCGTGTCTGCATAAATAAGCTCTGAAAAAGGTTGTTCGTTGCTCATTTGTGATGGTAGTTCTTGAATATGATCTTCATATGGTATTATAAGATTTTTTCTAAAATATATTTTAGTAATTCTGTGCCTTTTATCCATTTTGACCCACAATTCTGCGTTTAGACACAGTACCCCCATTGCTTGGACAAGTTTATCCTTGCACACCGTGGTTTTATGGTGGGGTTAGGCTGTGAGTATTTCAACCATAGGCCTATACTGTCGCTTCACAGAATTGGAGCACAGCATTGGTTCGTTTCCTACTCCATGCGTAAGGATTTTGGGCGTAGAATTACTAATTCAACCTAGTTCTATCCATATGTCGCATAACAATTGTTCTATAATTAGATTTTTTTTAATTTCTCGTATAATATCCCTAAATTTTCGTAAAAGATGATCCATTTTATAAGCCTGATCGATTTGACTTTCATTATAACTAGTATGTTCTCTATACCAATTTGTGGTTTTAGACATATAATTATTGTATTAGCAAATTTCTACCTCTATCCTTTATTTGTGATAAAGGAACTATAAGAGACATCATTTTTTGTCATTGACACGTTGGTTATCAAGCATTGTTTTATTCCCTCCCTTAATTGGAGTGCTAACACTTAGTCTATACAGCGTGCTATATATCCTGTAAAATATTAGGAGTAAGCTCAATGCTTACCAGATTATCCATTAAATTGGATCTGGTAATAGTTGTAGTATATGAGGTTGTAGCCTTAGATTCTTTTTCTTGGTAAGGTTGCGTTCCTCGCTTATTTGTAGTGGAGATAGTATTTCCGGATGCAATAAAATATTCCGTTGGTATCTCAATCTTTGGCTTTAAAGATTTAATGAATACTCTCATTTCGCTATCGTGTCTGAGGTGTTCAAGTCAAACGAGTCTAGGTTGTATAGTTATACCCATACCAACCTCGAATAATCTTACAAGATTTTTGGGTGTAATAGACTTGAAAGTAGGAGTATCATTTAATGCCATACAATGTTCCCATTGTATACCAATAACTTTGGAACCAGACATTAATTCTATTCCTTGAAGATTAATTGATAGAGTACATGTTTTCTCTATATTCTGATCATCGAGACTTATAGAAAAATATGGATACATATTAATACTGAATAATCTATTAACCAAATTAGATTTTTCTCCTCCTATAATGCTATTAAGGGGATTATTAATAATTCTTTCTTTCATCCATGCATACTACTAAAATAGGGGTATCAATTCCGGTTCGGAATAACCCTGTAAGCTTGAGTTGAATTAATCCAATATGTAAATATCTTATTTTTGGATATTTGATTTTCAGTTTTTTAATCTTTCTTCTATCCAATAAATTAATAGAAGAAACATCATTATCTCATTTTAACTCGATGTTTTCTTGCATTCTTTCAAACACATAGGTGTGTTTATTCAAGAATATGGACTGAAAGAAATTGGTTTATAAACTTCTCTTTTATCAGAATGTGGAATTGCTTCTTTCAGCTTTTCTAGATCATCATAAGTTATTTTAAACTGTTCACCTTCACCATCTGGAATAATTGAATTTGAGGTTTCTTCTGAAGTTAAGGTGTTTGTATAAATTCTAAATTCATAATAACCATCGTGTAATTCAGTAGTGCTAGATCTAGGCATTCTTCTGCCATTGATTTCTTTAAATGGAAATATACGGAATATTCAGACGATGATTTAGAAAATGAAGATCGTCTTAATATATTTAATAATGAAGAAAGTGAAACCAGTAACCAAACACAATCTCAAACTCTTATGCTTCCAGGACCTCCTTCTTATCAATCTACTTTTACTAGAAGAGAGGAATCTATGCCTCCGGTAGAGCCTCCTCAGTTTGATCCAGAAATCAGTCTAGCCAATCGTGAGGCTAGTACTGAACCAAATATTACTCCAAATATGCCTTCATTATCTAATTACAATCCTTATACAAGGGAAGATTAGGTTAATTATAGAACCCAAAGAGGTTACTATAAAAATAAACAAAATTATAGTAATGATGGACTCATTTTAAACATGACACTATTCCTCATAGAGAAATTAAAAGATATGTTGACAATTGGGGTCAGCAAATGTGTGGAACTATTTATTTCAGTCATCAACCCTTAATTAGTAGTCAATTTCTTAACATGGCTACTAGTTATTGGAAGGGTGATGCACTTGCATGGCTGAGAAGCCTTGAAGTTGGAAATAAAATCATGACTGAAAAGCTTAGAAGCATTAAAGATCCACAAAAAGTACTTGGAGAACTTATTGCTCTCCTAGTGGCAAATTTCACAGGAGACGAAATCTATAGTGAAATTGATTATGAAAAATTACTCCACAAATTAAAACTATGTGATATTTGTATGTTAGAAGAATTTACTGCTAAATTTATCAGTCTATTATTCCATTTAAAAATGGATAACCAAAAGGAATTTTGGCTAAAAGAATTTTTTACCAAAATACCTTATCCTTGGAATAAAATTATACAAAAAAATGTACAATGAAATTAGAAACAATATTCATTCAACTGCTTTGCTAAAAAGAGCTTGAATGGAAGCTATGGAAAGAATTTGTGAACAAGCCAAGGTACAAAAATAGATGAATAAAACAATAAGGAATTCTATGTTGGGATATAATTGTTGTCCGAAGTATGACGACGATATCAATACCCAATTTGGTTGTCCTCCAGAATATGGTGGAGGGAAGAATAAGAAATATAAAACTTTCAAGAAGAAAGGAAAAACCAAATACAAAATTACGAGAAGAAAACGGAAGCCCAACCTTAAACGAAAGTTTAAATCCGCTGAAAAGGGCAAGAAAAAGAAGAAAAAATTTGTGAAACGGAAGAAATTTAGAAAAGGTTGCAAATGCTTTAAATGCAACAAAGAAGGTCATTATGCAAATGAATGCCCAACCAGCATTCAGTCAGTCATTATAAGAAATCTAGATGAATATGGAATTCATCTAGGAACCATAGATGAAATTAGCTGTGATACATCAGCTTCTTCTATATATGAAATTGAATCGAATTATTCAGATTCAATTGATTCAGAAATTGATAGTTTTGAGGAAAGTGTTAATCATCTTAAGATTAATATGATTATAATAAATAAAACTCAAAACCAAATAAGGGTCACTCTCTTGAATAACCAAGCTATTCTCCCCAAAAAAGAAGAGATGTCTACAGGATATACTTTATATGTAAATAAAAGTATAAGAATTCGGAGATATCATGTAGCAGAAATTTTCTTGACATAAGAATCTTTATACCAATGGGTTATTATGGAATTATTCATAATATATTATTACATGCTAATAAAAATATTTTTATCACCTATGGATTCATAGAGCTAGTATCAAAAGCTAATGTTTCCATAATAATGAAAAATACTTCTTATGAAGATAGAGATTATATGATTGAACATGCTGATCCAATTGGTTTGCTCGTAATACATTTTAGTAAAATTATTCATGGAATGTTGAAACCACTTTATACGGATAATCCGTTAAAATGGTTCAATAAAGCTCCTCGTTTTTGTAAAATTGAACTTATGGATATTTATAAAGACTCCAAAATTCGAGTAAATAGCATCATGGTTACTCCCACTGATAAGCAGGAATTTGCCAAACAAATTGATGAATTACTTGAATTAAAACTTATACAAAAAAAGTTTCAGCCCTCATTCTTCTCCTGTTTTTTAGTGAGAAATCATGCGGAGATTAAAAGGGGAAAACCTAGAATGGTTATCAATTATAGAAAACTAAACAGCTATACTAAATTTGAAGGGTTTTTTATTCCTTCTGCCGAAAAATTAATTAAGCAGATCCAAGGAGCTAAATTTTATAGTAAGTTTGATGCCAAATCAGACTTTTGGCAACTTAAACTACAAGTTAAAACTTCTATTGAATTAACAGCTTTTAGCTATCCTCAGGGACATTTCGAATAGTTAGTTATGTCATTTGGGTTAAAGAATGCTCCACAAATTTTTCAGAAATGGATGAACTATATCTTCAGACTCTTAGATTATGTTGTAGTTTATATTGATGATATTCTTGTCTTTTCTAAAACAGAGAAAGACAAGAATATCATCAGTAATCGGGTGGAACGTGGGTAAGCCTTCTTCATACATCTGAAGTCTTATTTATAGTACAAGGGGTCCGGGTATAACCCGTAGTTGCCGGTTTGAGTAACCGATACCTGTCACCTTATGTAATGATGGTGGAGCTTCTTTCCGCTAATGGGGAATCTTCAGAATATTAGTGGAACCTTTTTTTTTGGAGTAGTAGAGAGTCCTTTATTGTAGTGGAGGTGTTGTGCTGTCTGATTCATCATCATTATTCGAGTTATCGGGAGGTAATGTGATGTCTGATTCATCATTATCATTATTCGAGTTGTCGGAGAAACTTTCCTCATGGCCGGAACTGTTGTAGTGGCTGGAACTGTGGCTGGAACTGTTGTAGTGGCTGGAACTGTGGCTGGAACCATTTCCACTCGGGTATTGGGAGGGGTTGAAGTAGACCGGCAGATCTCCGATGCTCAGCCTTGACTTGCTGACACACCAGGCATTTGGCCACAAAGCGTGCTATCTCCCGCTTCATTCCATGACACCAGTAATATTGTCGTAGATCTCTGTACATCTTTGTGCCTCCTGGATGTATAGAGTATGTTGAGCTATGAGCTTCTGACATCAGCTCATTACGAAGTTCTCCATTTGGAACATAAAGACGATCACCACATCTTAGAGTCCCATCTTCGTGTATGCGACATCCTGTCTGAATTTCAGCCTCTGTTCTTTGTCGAAGCCTCTGAAATCTTGTATCTGTTGGTAGAGCAGTTTTGATTCTTTCTACCAAGGTTGATTGCAGCTGATAGTTTGATAATTGGCCGTCAAGTCCTGGCATAATGACCTCTATTCCCAAATTTTCTAGATCTCTCAGAAGACCTGGTTGGGTGATCATAAAGAATGTCGAGGGTCTTCTGCTTAGAGCATCTGCCACCATATTAGCTTTCCCTGGATGGTACTGTAGATCAATTTCGAAATCCGCCATCACTTCGAGCCATCGTCTTTGTCTCAGATTTAGGTCCTTCTGGGTGTAGACGTACTTCAGACTTTTATGATCGGTGAATATCTCCACTCGTTCGCCATATAGATAGTGTCTCCATAGCTTCAGGGCGAAGATGACTGCGGCAAGCTCCAGGTCGTGAGTGGGGTAATTCTTCTCATGAGTCCTCAACTGTCTTGAGGCATAAGCTACAACCTTCCCATGTTGCATTAAGACACAACCAAATCCTTTTTCGGATGCATCGCTATATATGACGAAACCTCCGGATCCAGATGGTATAGTCAAGATGGGAGCTGTAGTCAGACGCTTCTTCAAGTCATCAAAAGCTGTCTGGCAATCTTCAGTCCATATGAACTCCTGCTCCTTGCGGGTAAGACGAGTAAACGGCTCCGCGATTCTTGCAAAGTTTTCTACGAATCACCGGTAATATCCGGCAAGTCCTAGAAAGCTTCTCACCTCTGAGACGTTGGTCGGGGTTGGCCACGTCTCGACAGATGAGATCATTGCTGGGTCTACCGAGATGCCTTCTCCTGTGATAACGTGTCCAAGAAATGCGACACGGTCAAGGAAGAATTCACACTTGCTCATCTTAGCATAAAGGCTCTCCCGTCTCAGCGTCTCTAATACCAACCTTAAGTGCTCTTCATGCTCCTCATGGCTCTTTGAATACACCAGAATGTCGTCGATGAAGACTACCACGAACTGGTCCAGATATTGGTGGAAGACTCTGTTCATCAGGTTCATGAATACGGCAGGTGCATTAGTTAGTCCAAAAGGCATCACCAGGAACTCGTAATGACCATAACGAGTCCTGAATGCTGTCTTTGGAATATCTTCCCTCCGTACCTTGACCTGATGATAGCCTGATCTCAAGTCTATCTTCGAGAATACCACGGCTCCTGTTAGTTGATCGAACATGTCGTCAATTCTCTGCAAGGGGTACTTGTTTTTGATTGTCAGAGCGTTGAGGGCTCTGTAATCAATACACATGCGATATGTTCCGTCCTTCTTTGGTACAAACAACACTGGTGCTCCCCAGGGTGATGCACTAGGACGAACAAATCCGTTGATCTGTAATTCCTCTAGTTGAAGCTTCAGCTCGTCAAGCTCCTTCTTCGCCAGTCGGTATACATTGGAGGATACTGGTGCAGCTCCGGGTATCAGCTCAATAATGAACTCCACTTCTCTGTCAGGCGGTAGGCCTGGCAATTCTTCTGGAAATACGTCCTCGAATTCTGCTATAATTGAGGGAAGTGTTGTCTCCATCGCCATGTAAGCTCTAGGAGTCTGGCCTACTCCTTGCTCAATGGTTCCTCGGATATATTCGAACTCTGGGTGATCTGGGGGTCTAAAGATAACACTACCCTTTTGGCAGTCTAGGATAGCATTGTTCTGGCTTAGCCAGTCCATGCCTAAGACAACGTCAAAATTTGGCATTGGAAGTACCAAAAATTGTGCTCTTAGTCCTCTACTAAAAACAACTACCGGACAGGTTTCGATAATGTTGGTAACTGGAACAATACCTCCTCCAGTAAGTATTTTCCAACACTTAGGTAGCGGGGAAGTGGATAGCTTGTGCATGGCTACGAAACTACTGGATATGAAAGACAAAGTAGCCCCAGAATCGAATAATACAGTTGCAGGTAATGATGCAACTAAAATGGTACCTGTTATAGTTTCTCCTTCAGGCTCTTCTGCAACGGCAGCTAACGCAAAGGCTTGACCCTGTCTTTGTCCTCCGTCTTGTTGTCGGGTCTTGAACAGGGCCTCCTGAGTAGGCAAGGGTGCTCCTCGCTGATATCCTCCTGATGTGGAGGGTAGCATCTTCTGGGCTTGTGCTCCTGGCTTCTGCCCTGCTGAGGTACTGCATCTCTGCGTTGTGGGCAGTCTTTGGCCATGTGTTGGCTAGCTCCACATAGCAGGCATAATCCGTTCTTCTTTCTGCAGTCTCTCATAAAATGCCCCTTTTTGCCACAAAAGTGGCAAATCGGGAGCTCCTTCTTCTGATAGGGTCCCGTTGTTTGCTACGTCTGATATTGTGGACGACGGATAGGTCCTCCTGCTCCTTGCTGGTTCTTGGCTGAGAAGGTTGGATTTGAGCATCTGGCTCCTCGGCCAATGGCTTCTTGCTCCCTGACTTCTGTAAGAACCTCGTTGTAGGAGATTCTTGACTGCATTGTTGTGTACCTCTGGAGCTCGTAGTTAAGGCCATGGTGGAATCTTTTAGCCTTCTTCAGCTCGTTCGAGATCAGATCAGCACCGAAACGACTTAGTCTGCTAAACTCCGCGTCATAGGCATCTACCGTCAGGTTTCCCTGCTCCAGGTGCAGGAACTGGGAGTATAGGGCATTCTGGACTGTCGCTGGGAAGTACTTGGCGTTGAAGTGCTCCAGGAATTGTTGCCAAGTTTGGTCTTTGCCGACGCTGCGCTCTATGGATTCCCACCAGTGATGGGCGTTGCCCAGAAGTTGGCCCCTCACAGCGGTCATCCATAGGTCAGGGGTGAGTTGAGATCCTTCTAGCAGCATTTCGGTGTTAGAGATCCAGTCGGAGATCTCCTCAGGAGTCTCGTTGCCTTTGAAATCTCTCGGGCTCATTTGACGGAAGCCTCGAACTGTGCCCGCTGGTTGGACAGGTGCTGGTGTCGGAGTAGTAGCTCTTTCCAAAGCCGTCATCAACGTCTGTAGCAGAGCTTCAGTTTGTTGCCACTGAGACTGTCTCAGGGCCTCAGTCTGTTGCCACTGGTTCTGCAACATAGTCTGGAGAAACTGCAACATTTGAGGTTGACCCTCAAGTTGTGGCATCAGGATAGGCAAGGCTGGAGGTGGAGGCAAAGGTGTCTCCGCCTGCGGTGTTGATGTTTGCCCTTCATGTTGAGCTGGTGTTCCTGTCTGGACAGGATCCTGGGGAAGGTATGGAGTCGTCGGATAGACCAGCATCCTTCTCGGGGATTGGTCTCGTGGGGTAGTCGGGGTTCCTTGGACATTTGGCGAGGGGTCTGTTGCTTGGTTAGCCCTATTATTCGCAGGTTTCCTGGGTATGTCCATATTTCTGAAGAAAATAGAAGAATTAGAAAACACAAAGGTGATAATGAATGATAATCAAGCAAGATGCAATCATAAAAATATTTAAGGATGGTGTCAGTGTGGATGAGACCTAGTATTTCTATCCTATTGCAGGCTTGCTAGGCATGCCATCATACCACTAGCAATAAAAATCTGACCTGCATGGGCCACCACTAAAACCGTGTCACGCCCCAGTCCCAAAATGTCAGGAACTAGGCCACGTGTCACTGGCCAGCTGACACGTCACTAAGGGCTTAATCCACTTTGATGGACCCAAAGGAACGTGCTACGCTGTCCTAAAATACTACAAGTACAAAACAGGTATATCTATCTCATCCACAACAAAATGTCAGAAAAGCAAGTGCTGAATATATATATAAAACTGAGTTTGATACAGTTCACAACTAGTGAGAATACAAGCCTACTATAAAAACTGATAATAGCGCAGAAAAATTAGATAGACTAAGCAGTGTCTATCTGATGAAACCATCTCCATCTCCAGGTGGCAGGCCTCTAGGATCAAGCATACTCTGAGGGTGTCTCCTCGAGCTCCTCCTCGGTAGCACATCTGGCCTCCTGATCAGGGCCGTACACAGTGGGGTAGAAAGCCTCGTCTAGATCTGGCAGGGAACCAGGTCCTCAGTGGGACGTAACAAGATACAGAAAATGACATGCCATGTATGTAAATACTGAATAAAGAAAATAAATACAGGGTGCTAACCATTCTAAGTGAAATGCAAGTAAAGATCTCGTAGTACGCATGGGAATGTGTGGCTAGACATACGCTGACGTAATTCACCAATCGTGGTGACTGGCTAGTATATGTGTCGTATGCCCCCGGACTCACGGGTAGCTCTGCAATTGACCATCTCCGAGGAGCATGGTACGAAGGTATAAATCATATATGGAGGGGGTGTCCCATACGTCTACTAGTTATCTTTCCCATCCCAATGAAACTAAATGTCAAGTCGTACATTTCCTGAGTTATTCTATTCCGTGATGCGGGTCACACGTACTGGTAGCTAATCAAATACGCAGCTCACATCCATATATGTAAAGCAACCATGTCGCGTGTTCCCGTGATAGGGTCTAGGAGAATATCAGGATATTCTCACAGTGTTGGTGAGTCTGTAAGACTAAGTTATTTATACTAATTGTCAACGTATTAGTTGACTGTACCAGAGGCAGTCTCAGGTACTCATAGTATATGAATTTCAGAAACAAGAAGCATATAACGATATTTGAGAATTAAAATATTAAACTTGGCAAGGTATACTTGCCTACTCCCTGATAGTGTTGATAACCTGATCTCACAGTCAGGTTTGTGGTTGCTGGTGACAGGGGGTCATTGGCTGTGCTGTAGTTGGTTTCTGTTAAAATAGACAGTGTTCGTAAATATCATGGCTGTGATATAAAGTATATATATATACTTATATACACATATATAATATAGATATATATATATAGTATGTATATATATAGATATAATATATATAGCAGTATATATAATATATAAAGAACAAAAAAAGTGCAGGTATAAATATATTGCAATTATAATAGTAACAGGGTATATCCACTGCTATATATATATAATAATATATAATATTATCAGGCTGTATCCCCTGATATATATAATATAATAGTCAGGGTATATCCACTGAGATAATAATATAAGTATTCAGGGTATATCCACTGATAATAATAAATAATAAATAAATTGAAATGACAGTACAGAATTTAAATACATACATAACTATATACTATACTATATAGTACATTTAGATAAAATGATTTGACAGGGCAAGAATTGTAAATGTATATATAGTAGGCTGTAATATCCAGCTCATATAATATTATAGATATATGTAATAAATTGAAATGACATTGCAAGAATTTAAAATATATAATATATATATAAGCTGTATTATCCAGCTGGATATAGATAATATATATATATATATAGATATATATATATAAACATATATAATAGGTGCAGGAAATTAAGTGCAAAAAAATAAAATAAAAGAAAAAAATGCATAGTATATATATATACTATATGATAGTATTTATATAACATATACAAATATGTTATATATACATATATAACATATAGTATACATATTATATATATAGATATATATATATACATATATACAATTTACAAATATAAATATATATGTATAAAATATAGTTATATATATATATAATATATATACAGTATAATATACTGTAAATAATAGTATATAACATATATATATAAATATACATATATGCATATAAATATACATATATATATATACCTATATATATACATATATATACATATATATACATATACAAATATATATATAATTACATATATATAGGGTTTAGGGATATACCCTCTGACAGGTGGGCCCTAGGGGTTGTCGACGGCGGGTGGACGGCGGCGGAGCTGGCCGGAGGCGGCCGGAGAAGAGAGAACAGCAGCAGTAGCTGTTAGCAGCAGCAGCAGCAGCAGCAGTGGAGTGCGGGGGCTGCCGGCGGCGGAGAAGCGGCGGGGGTGGCCGGAAAGGTGGTTGGTTCGGCAGAGGGGAGGGTGGCGGTCAGGTTGGTGGTGGTGGCGGAGGTCCACGACGGTGGTGGTGGCGGCTAGGGGCGGCCGGAGTAGAGAGGGTAGGTTAGGGTTGGGGGTGGCCGAGAGTGCTGCGGGGGCTAGGGCGGCCGGAGCAGGCGTCGTGGGGCGGTGAGGAGTGGTGGTCCGATGGAGGGAAGGATGGCGAAGCGTTTGGGAATGGTGGCGGTGGTCGGCGACGGCCGGAGGCGGCGCTGGGGGTGGATGGGAGTGGTGGTGGTGCTGTGGACAGTAAGGGGAGGGGGAGGTTACGGGGGCTGTAGCCGGCGGAGCAGGGCGGCGCTGGCGGTGGGGCTTGGCCGGAGGGGAGAGGGGGTCAGGGCGGAGGGTCGGGCAGGGTTTGGCCGGAGGCGGTGGTCGGAGGTGGCGGAGGGAAGGGGCTGTAGGGATTTGTAAGGGAGGGGTTAGGGTTTATATAGGAATTGAGGGAATGGCAATTTCGTAATTATGGGGAAGTTTAGGGTTAAATTGGTAATTTGATATTTTATGATATTTTCACTGGATTTCTCTGGATTCTTATGGTGGGTCCCTCACACCTATGGTCTAGCCAATAGGATTAGGCCACCTAGCATGCAATTTTGCATAAAACCCCTAACTTTTCAATAATTGCATAAATGCATGAATTTGGTATTTTGCGTAATTTCGTAATTTACCTGATTTTAAATACTGATTTCCCGAAATTCTAAATTATACAAAAATGAGGGGAAATAGCTGGGGAAAATGTTTTGGACAGTGTGGGGTGAGTTTGGGTAGATGCAGGGTCTGATTCTGCAGGTAATACAGATCCTCGTATTTATTAATTAATAAATACTGCGCACGGTGTTCACTAATTATTTAGAGGCTATTAGGGTCATAATTTCTCTACGGTGTCAATACACTAATTGTAGTATATTCAGTCTAGAATATTATCGTATTTTTGTTTGGGCAAAATAGGTGCCTACTGGTCCTCAAATCTTTAGGGGTACAGAGATGGGTAAAGAGCAGAAAATTAAATAGGAAATAAATACGTACGTTTGTAACGATATTTGTACGACTAAAACGAAGCATCAAACAAGGTTTCTGGAAGTTGCACAAAATACAGAAAAAAATAGTCTAACAAGTCTAGGGCAGGTATGTGAAATTTGTTTAGGGTTTAACAGCTAGTGGGATGTCCTAATTAATTGTGTAATGAACAGGTGCACAATCAATAGATTATAAATAAAACTTTTTTTAAAAAGGTGCTATAATTCTAATTAGTCTAAACTAATTCTAAATTACTGAAATCTGGTCGAGGGAGTTTACAATCTACCCTCCTTAGAATATTTCGTCCTCGAAATAAAAACACACATATAATGAAAAATTTTAATTAAGGATATATGATGATTAAGAGAGATTGAGTTTGAAATATTGGACATACCCTGGTTTTGAAATATATGGGGATAACGCTGACGAATATCCTCTTCTCGTTTCCAGGTGGATTCACCTGGTGCATGATGTCTCCATGCAACACGAACGAGAGGAATAGTCTGGCCTCGCAACACTTTCTCGCTACGGTCCAGGATTTCTACAGGCTCCTCCTGATATGATAAGCTTGGCCCGATGGTGATCTCTGAATAGTCCAGCACATGACTCGGGTCTGGAATGTACCTCCTCAGCTGAGATACGTGAAAGACGTCATGTACTCCCTCCAAGGTCTGAGGTAGAGCTAGCCTGTAAGCAACTTCTCCGACGCGATCTAGCACATCGAAGGGTCCAATGTACCTTGGACTTAGTTTCCCTCTTCCTCCAAATCTGATAGTTCCTCGAGTAGGTGAGATCTTCAAGAACACATGCTCCCCTACTTGGAACTCTAGAGGTCGGCGATGAATGTTGGCCCAGTGCTTCTGCCTGTCTTGTGCAGCTCGTAGGTGTCCCTGGATCTTCTTTACTTTCTCCACCGTACGAATAATCAGTTCTGGTCCCAAGATCTATCTCTCGCCTATATCGCTGTAGCATACTGGGGAACGGCATTTCCTTCCATACAAAGCTTCAAAGGGAGCCATTTGAATGCTCGCTTGATAGCTGTTATTGTAGGAAAATTCCACCAGGTGTAGATGATCTTCCCATGATCCGCTGAAATCAAGCATGCAGGCTCTTAGCATATCTTCAAGTGTCTGGATGGTACGTTCTGATTGGCCATCTGTTTGTGGGTGATACGAGGTGCTGAACTTGAGGCGGGTACCAAGACTTTCTTGCATACTTCGCCAAAAGTAAGATGTAAATCTCGTATCTCTGTCAGATACTATGCTGACTGGTACTCCATGCAGACGCACTATCTCCTTCATGTACATGTCCGCCAAGATTTTTGTAGATTGTCCGACTCTGAAAGGTAGGAAATGTGCATCCTTTGTGAGTCTATCTACGATTACCCATACAGCATTACGACCACTGGGACTTCTTGGGAAGCCTGTAACAAAGTCCATCGTAATGTGTTCCCATTTCCACTCGGGTATTGGGAGGGGTTGAAGTAGACCGGCAGATCTCTGATGCTCAGCCTTGACTTGCTGACACACCAGGCATTTGGCCACAAAGCGTGCTATCTCCCGCTTCATTCCATGCCACCAGTAATATTGTCGCAGATCTCTGTACATCTTTGTGCCTCCTGGATGTATAGAGTATGTTGAGCTATGAGCTTCTGACATCAGCTCATTACGAAGTTCTCCATTTGGAACATAAAGACGATCACCACATCTTAGAGTCCCATCTTCGTGTATGCGACATCCTGTCTGAATTCCAGCCTCTGTTCTTTGTCGAAGCCTCTGAAATCTTGCATCTGTTGGTAGAGCAGTTTTGATTCTTTCTACCAAGGTTGATTGCAGCTGATAGTTTGATAATTGGCCGTCAAGTCCTGGCATAATGACCTCTATTCCCAAATTTTTTAGATCTCTCAGAAGACCTGGTTGGGTGATCATAAAGAATGCCGAGGGTCTTCTGCTTAGAGCATCTGCCACCACATTAGCTTTCCCTGGATGGTACTGTAGATCAATTTCGAAATCCGCCATCACTTCGAGCCATCGTCTTTGTCTCAGATTTAGGTCCTTCTAGGTGTAGACGTACTTCAGACTTTTATGATCGGTGAATATCTCCACTCGTTCGCCATATAGATAGCGTCTCCATAGCTTCAGGGCGAAGATGACTGCGGCAAGCTCCAGGTCGTGAGTGGGGTAATTCTTCTCATGAGTCCTCAACTGTCTTGAGACATAAGCTACAACCTTCCCATGTTGCATTAAAACGCAACCAAATCCTTTTCCGGATGCATCGCTATATATGACGAAACCTCCGGATCCAGATGGTATAGTCAAGATGGGAGCTGTAGTCAGACGCTTCTTCAAGTCATCAAAAGCTGTCTGGCAATCTTCAGTCCATATGAACTCCTGCTCCTTGCGGGTAAGACGAGTAATCGGCTCCGCGATTCTTGCAAAGTTTTCTACGAATCACCGGTAATATCCGGCAAGTCCTAGAAAGCTTCTCACCTCTGAGACGTTGGTCGGGGTTGGCCACGTCTCGACAGATGAGATCTTTGCTGGGTCTACCGAGATGCCTTCTCCTGTGATAACGTGTCCAAGAAATGCGACACGGTCAAGGAAGAATTCACACTTGCTCATCTTAGCATAAAGGCTCTCCCGTCTCAGCGTCTCTAATACCAACCTTAAGTGCTCTTCATGCTCCTCATGGCTCTTTGAATACACCAGAATGTCATCGATGAAGACTACCACGAACTGGTCCAGATATTGGTGGAAGACTCTGTTCATCAGGTTCATGAATACGGCAGGTGCATTAGTTAGTCCAAAAGGCATCACCAGGAACTCGTAATGACCATAACGAGTCCTGAATGCTGTCTTTGGAATATCTTCGCTCTGTACCTTGACCTGATGATAGCCTGATCTCAAGTCTATCTTCGAGAATACCACGACTCCTGTTAGTTGATCGAACAGGTCGTCAATTCTCGGCAAGGGGTACTTGTTTTTTATTGTCAGAGCGTTGAGGGCTCTGTAATCAATGCACATGCGATATGTTTCGTCCTTCTTTGGTACAAACAACACTGGTGCTCCCCAGGGTGATGCACTAGGACGAACAAATCCGTTGATCTGTAATTCCTCCAATTGAAGCTTCAGCTCGTCAAGCTCCTTCTTCGCCAGCCGGTATATATTGGAGGATACTGGTGCAGCTCCGGGTATCAGCTCAATAATGAACTCCACTTCTCTGTCAGGCGGTAGGCCTGGCAATTCTTCTGGAAATACGTCCTCGAACTCTGCTATAATTGAGGGAAGTGCTGTCTCCATCGCCATGTAAGCTCTAGGAGTCTGGCCTACTCCTTGCTCAATGGTTCCTCGGATATATTCGAACTCTGGGTGATCTGGGGGTCTAAAGATAACACTACCCTTTCGGCCGTCTAGGATAGCATTGTTCTGGCTTAGCCAGTCCATGCCTAAGACAACGTCGAAATTTGGCATTGGAAGTACCAAAAATCGCGCTCTTAGTCCTCTACTACAAACAACTACCGGACAGATTTCGATAATGTTGGTAACTGGAACAATACCTCCTCCAGTAAGTATTTTCCAACACTTCGGTAGCGGGGAAGTGGATAGCTTGTGCATGGCTACGAAACTACTGGATATGAATATATATAGATATAATATAGATATATATATAGTATGTATATATATAGATATAATATATATAGCAGTATATATAATATATAAAGAACAAAAAAAGTGCAGGTATAAATATATTGCAATTATAATAGTAACAGGGTATATCCACTGCTATATATATATAATAATATATAATATTATCAGGCTGTATCCCCTGATATATATAATATAATAGTCAGGGTATATCCACTGAGATAATAATATAAGTATTCAGGGTATATCCACTGATAATAATAAATAATAAATAAATTGAAATGACAGTACAGAATTTAAATACATACATAACTATATACTATACTATATAGTACATTTAGATAAAATGATTTGACAGGGCAAGAATTGTAAATGTATATATAGTAGGCTGTAATATCCAGCTCATATAATATTATAGATATATGTAATAAATTGAAATGACATTGCAAGAATTTAAAATATATAATATATATATAAGCTGTATTATCCAGCTGGATATAGATAATATATATATATATATAGATATATATATATATAAACATATATAATAGGTGCAGGAAATTAAGTGCAGAAAAATAAAATAAAATAAAAAAATGCATAGTATATATATATACTATATGATAGTATTTATATAACATATACAAATATGTTATATATACATATATAACATATAGTATACATATTATATATATAGATATATATATACATATATAAAATTTACAAATATAAATATATATGTATAAAATATAGTTATATATATATAATATATATACAGTATAATAAACTGTAAATAATAGTATATAACTTATATATATAAATATACATATATACATATAAATATACATATATATATACCTATATATATACATATATATATACATATATATACATATACATATACATATACAAATATATATATAATTACATATATATAGGGTTTAGGGATATACCCTCTGACAGGTGGGCCCTAGGGGTTGTCGACGGCGGGTGGACGGCGGCGGAGCTGGCCGGAGGCGGCCGGAGAAGAGAGAACAGCAGCAGTAGCTGTTAGCAGCAGCAGCAGCAGCAGTGGAGTGCGGGGGCTGCCGGCGGCGGAGAAGCGGCGGGGGTGGCCGGGAAGGTGGTGGGTTCGGCAGAGGGGAGGGTGGCGGTCAGGTTGGTGGTGGTGGCGGAGTTCCAGGACGGTGGTGGTGGCGGCTAGGGGCGGCCAGAGTAGAGAGGGTAGGTTAGGGTTGGGGGTGGCCGAGATTGCTGCGGGGGCTAGGGCGGCCGGAGCAGGCGTAGTGGGGCGGTGAGTAGTGGTGGTCCGATGGAGGGAAGGATGGCGAAGCGTTTGGGAATGGTGGCGGTGGTCGGCGACGGCCGGAGGCGGCGCTGGGGGTGGATGGGAGTGGTGGTGGTGCTGTGGACAGTGAGGGGAGGGGGAGGTTACGGGGGCTGTAGCCGGCGGAGCAGGGCGGCGCTGGCGGTGGGGCTTGGCCGGAGGGGAGAGGGGGTCAGAGCGGAGGGTCGGGCAGGGCTTGGCCGGAGGCGGTGGTCGGAGGTGGCGGAGGGAAGGGGCTGTAGGGATTTGTAAGGGAGGGGTTAGGGTTTATATAGGAATTGAGGGAATGGCAATTTCGTAATTATGGGGAAGTTTAGGGTTAAATTGGTAATTTGATATTTTATGACATTTTCACAGGATTTCTCTGGATTCTTATGGTGGGTCCCTCACACCTATGGTCTAGCCAATAGGATTAGGCCACCTAGCATGCAATTTTGCATAAAGACCCCTAACTTTTCAATAATTGCATAAATGCATGAATTTGGTATTTTGCGTAATTTCTTAATTTACCTGATTTTAAATACTGATTTCCCAAAATTCTAAATTGTACAAAAATGAGGGAAAATAGCTGGGGAAAATGTTTTGGACAGTGTGGGGTGAGTTTGGGTAGATGCAGGGTCTGATTCTGCAGGTGATACGGATCCTCGTATTTATTAATTAATAAATATTGCGCACGGTGTTCACTAATTATTTAGAGGCTATTAGGATCATAATTTCTCTACGGTGTCAATACACTAATTGTAGTATATTCAGTCTAGAATATTATCGTATTTTTGTTTGGGCAAAACAGGTGCCTACTGGTCCTCAAATCTCTAGGGGTACAGAGATGGGTAAAGAGCAGAAAATTAAATAGGAAATAAATACGTACGTTTGTAACGATATTTGTACGACTAAAACGAAGCATCAAACAAGGTTTCTGGAAGTTGCACAAAATACAGAAAAAATAGTCTAACAAGTCTAGGGCAGGTATGTGAAATTTGTTTAGGGTTTAACAGCTAGTGGGATGTCCTAATTAATTGTGTAATGAACAGGTGCACAATCAATAGATTATAAATAAAACTTTTTTTAAAAAGGTGCTATAATTCTAATTAGTCTAAACTAATTTTAAATTACGGAAATCTGGTCGAGGGAGTTTACAAAGTTGATAATCTTTGTATCTTCGAGTTTTTTGAAAAAAAATGGATGAGTCTAGAATTATCCCGTAATTGCTGCTGATGCATGGCAAGCATTTCCTGAACCGTCACTACGGCATTGAACTCCTCGATCTTTGGGGAGTTGATACCGAGGGCTTTGAGTAGCTCGAGGACATCAGTCATCCGAAAATTTACTAGATCATTGGTCCTTATTTGGGAGAAGATTTCTTTGAGTTCCTTCTGTTCGGTGGAGGTGCCAGTGAAGAGATCGTTTTCTTTGATGGAGAGCGCCATAGATCTAGATATGGAGGAGAAAGTAATCATCTTGGAGATGAGCTGATGAGCTCCATCATCTTCTTCTCGAGTAGAGCGTTCTTCTGCCTTTCGGCTAGTAAAGTTCTTTCGATTTGGGTCAGCCAGTAACTGGCTCCCTTTAGGTCGCGGGCTTGGAAAGCCCGGAAGCAGCCATTGAATCTTTCCCATACTGCTTTGTCTTTGTTCTCCATATCGGTATTGTACCAGTTTTTGATTACAATATCCGAGAATTATACTGGAGTTATAGGTGGCCTAGGAGGACTAGTAAATTGTGTTGGTGGAACAACTGGCCTTGCTGGTATGAACATGGGTCTAGGAATGGTCCCGAGTACATTTTTCCCTTAGTTAACTTGACTATTCGTCTGGGGGGTGTTTTGGCTATTCGCCTGTAGAGATTGGCTGTTCGCCTTGAGGGAAGTTTGGTTGTTCGCCTCCTGGGTTTGTTCAACCCTAGATGATTCTGCTACGTTATTATCTTTAGCCCTTTTAGGGGCTACCTTCTTGAATTCTCCTTGCCTTTTTATTTCTTGGAAGGTCCCAGAATTTTTTATTAAAAATCCTCATCTTCCATCTATCATAACCTTGTGAGAGTGTCCGCAACAAAATTAGTATATCCAGGAATATAATTGACATCATAATTGAATATTTCTAGATACATTGCTATCCTAATTCGTCGAAGGTTTTCTTCGGGATTATTAATAGTTTTTCTTTTCAAGAACTGTGCTACTGATTTATTGTCAATTTTAATCAGGAAATGTCTATATAGAATATAAATTTTTAGGCTTTTGATAGCGAGTTTGACCGCTAGTAATTCTTTGTCATAAGTAGCATATTTTATTTGTACTTTAATAAATCTACCTGATGTGTATGCTACTATTTCTTTTTGTTTTGCAATTAATACACCGGCCCTGAAGTTATCTGAGGCGTCGGTTTGTAATACCAACATATCATTGTCGGGTGGAAAATAAAGAATGTTTTCTATTTTTACAGATTCTTTAATCCTGGCAATTTTCTCAATTTTGTCTTTATTTAGGGTGATAGGTATTTTGTCCGTGTTCCATTTCCTTAGTTGTTCACCAGTCACTTCTTTGTACTTAGCTTGTTCAGCCTTAAGTTTTTCTTGCAAATGTTTTACTCGTGCTGATAGATTAGGAATAAATTTTCTTCCATAATTAAGTAGTCCTTAGAAACTCGGAAGTTCTTTAAGTGTTTTGAAGTTTTCTGGAAATTCTTTGATCCTGGGATATATATTTTCCTGTAATAAACTTGTCCATTTCTTATTGTTTTTCCTAAGAAATTAATTTCATTTTTAAATAGCTCAATCTTTTTAGGACTGAGAATAATACCATTATCGAGTAATAGTTTATAAATATGTAATGGATGTTCTTTGTGTTCTTCAACCGTGTTTGAGAATACGAGAATATCATCAATGTAAACTACAACATAAGGAAGGTGTCCAAAAATAGAATTCATCCATTTCTGAAAAATTTGTAGAGCATCTTTTAAACCGAATGGTAGTACCAACTATTCAAAATGTTCCCGTGGGCAGCTGAAAGCCGTTAGTTCAATGGAATTCTTATCTTCTAGTTTTATATGCCAAAAACCTGATTTAGCATCAAATTTACTATAATACTTAGCACCTTTAATTTGTTTGATAAGATGCTCTCCTGTGGGAATGAAATATCCATCGAATTTAGTGTAACTGTTTAGCTTTCTATAGTTAATAACCATCCTTGCCTTTCCTCTTTTTATTTCAGTATGATTTCTCACAAGAAAAACTGGAGAGGAATACATGCTGAAACTTTTCTGGATAAGCTTTAGTTTTAAGAGTTCGCTAATTTGTTTAGCAAATTCTTCTTTGTCTGAAGGGGACAACATAATGCTATTTACTCTAACTTTGGCCTCTTTATATTGTTCTAATAATTCTATCTGACAATATCTAGGAGCTTAATTAAAAGCTTTTAAGAGATTATCGAAAAAAGTGGCTCTAGCATTCCGTAGATAGTTTTTTTTTTATTGCTATTGGGGAGGTTATAAGTACAGACGTTCGTGTTCTCAATAAGCGTGTCAGATTTTTCACCACGCTATGCTGTATGAGTAAAGGTTGATGATAAGGAAATCGGAAAATGGATTCTAGGAATTGAAATGCCATCGAGTTCAAATGTGTGTGTGTTGTATGGTTTGTAATGTCTTAAATTATCCATTCCTATTATACAATCACTGTCAAAGTCTTTTGGTAATAATACAAAATCAAAAATGTAAGTGTTTGAATGTCCTTGTAAGTCAGGAAAATGTACTGTAAGATTTCGTACTTTGTGATTTACTGAGACTTGTCTTCCCATAAAATCGTTTAATTTTTCAGGTTATCAAGCTGGAAAATTAATGAACAAACTACTAATTCAAATATTCCCCAGAGTGAGGGAGAACAATTTGAAATTATTGAAAAAGCTAAAAGAAGCTATTCCGCATTCGGGTGGAACGTGGGTGAGCAAACAACAAAGACATTTATTCACAGGAACACAGATTTACCAATCTAAGAAGAGGGTACGTGTAATAAAACATGCGTAAGGATTTCAGGTATGGAACGTGGGTGAGCAAACAACAAAGACTTATTCACAAGAACACAGATTTACAAGTGGGAAGAAGAGAAAACAAGAGAAGGGGGGAGAGATCACAAGATAGAAGTTTTACAAAGCACACAAGCTCGCTCAACTTCTGATGCCTTCTTCATAAATCTGAAGTCTTATTTATAGTAAAAGGGGTCTGGGTATAACCCGTAGTTTCCGATTTGAGTAACCGGCACCTGTCACCTTATGTAATGATGGTGGAGCTTCTTTCCGCTAATGGGGAATCTTCAGAATAGTAGTGGAACCTTTTTTTTGGAGTAGTGGAGAGTGCTTTATTTTAGTGAAGGTTGTAGTGGAGGTGTTTTGCTGTCTGATTCATCATCATTATTCGAGTTGTCGGGAGGTGATGTGCTGTCTGATTCATCGTTATCATTATTCGAGTTGTCGGAGAAACTTTCCTCTCGTGGCCGGAACTGTTGTAGTGGCTGGAACTGTGGCTCGAACTGTTGTAGTAGCCCGTACTATTGCTGTTAATGATACTGTTGTCTTGTAGCCAGATGGAAATTCCTCTGATAGAAAGTGGATTGTTTCTATCATGTCGAGTTTCCATGACTTGTTCTCGTTCTTCTATTAGGGCGCTTACCATAATTTTTCTTTCTTCTATAGTTCTTCTGAGTTGTTCAATTTGTTCCTGCAGTTCATTTCTCCTGGTTATGATTGCTTCCCTAAGCTGTACCAGCAGTAGTTGTTGCTGCTGTCTTTGCTGTATAGGTTTCTTGATTCGTCGAACCGTTCTTTGCCCCAGTCTTCGAAAATATCTATTGAGGATGTTTTTATAACAAATTTTCTTCATAGGATAATTAGAGGTCCACCATGCTTTCTAATAAAAATAATTCTAATCCGAGTTTCCTTCTGAATCTACAAGGATTCTCATGGGGTCGTTATTTAGGAGTAAATCCTCATTTCTGGCTAATAAGCCTATTCGGCCCATTGTCATATTGTTCAAGAAATCCATGATCTTGGAGGTCCCGTCGTTGTTTTCAGGTAAGGGCCTGAGGCGATCCATAAGGATTGTATGCTTGGAGGTGGAAATTAGGGCATTTGCCCTAGAAGCACTTCGTGCCGCCTCAAAGAATTATGTGGCTGCCATTAGTCTTTCATGGTCTTCTTCGAAACCCTGTTTTGAAAATTTGATATATTGAAAAAAAGGTTCTTCGATGAGCCTACTGAGTTCCCAAAGTTGGTAGGATGGAAAGAGCTTAATATATTGTCACTCTTCCCAGATGCTCCAAACCTTAAATCGGAAAATGGTTTGGAATTTAGTGGTATATGAGAGTGTCGCCTTGATGCAGATAACCGAAAGACAGTCCCGGTAGTCAACTTCAAACATTGTGTTCATATATACTTCATGGACTAACCCATTTCTGATGTGGGGTTTAAACTTCTGAATTTCACGAAAACAGGCAAGAATGCGAGGTCGCCTGTTTGTGTTGAGAATAAGTTCCTCATTTTGGAGGAAATTGATAATCTCTGTATCTTCGAGTTTTTTGAAAAAAAGGATTGAGTCTAGAATCGTCCAGTAATTGCTCCTGATGCATGACAAGCATTTCCTGAACCGTCACTTCGGTATTGAACTCCTCGATCTTTGGGGAGTTGATATCGAGGGCTTTGAGTATCTCGAGGACATCAGCCATCCGAAAATTTACCAGATCGTTGGTTCTTATTTGGGAGAAGATTTCTTTGAGTTCCTTCTGTTCGGTGGAGGTGACAGTGAAGAGATCTTTTTCTTTGATGGAGAGTGCCATAGATCTGGATGTGGAGAAGAATGTAATCATCTTGGAGATGAGCTAATGAGCTTCCATTATCTTCTTCTCGAGTAGAGCGTTCTTCTGCCTTTCGGCTAGTAAAGTTCTTTCGATTTGGGTCAGCCAGTAACTGGCTCCCTTTAGGTCGCGGGCTTGGAAAGCCCGAAAGAAGCCATTGAATCTTTCCCATACTGCTTTGTCTTTGTTCTCCATATCGGTATTGTACCAGTTTTTTATTACAATATCCGAGAATTGTACTGGAGTTATAGGTGACCTAGGAGGACCAGTAAATTGTGTGGGTGGAACAACTGGCCTTGCTGGTATGAACATGGGTCTAGCAAATTCTTCTTTGTCTGAAAGGGAGACCATAATGCTATTTACTCTAACTTTGGCCTCTTTATATTGTTCTAATAATTCTATCTGACAATATCTAGGAGCTTTATTAAAAGCTTTTAAGGGATTATCGGAAAAAAGTGGCTCTAGCATTCTGTAGATAGTTTTTTTTTGTATATTATTGCTATTGGGAAGGTTATAAGTACAGACATTCGTGTTCTCAATAAGCGTGATGGGTTTTTCACCACGCTGTGCTGTATGAGTAAAGGTTGATGATAAGGAAATCGAAAAATGTATTCTAGGAATTGAAATGCCATCGAGTTCAAATGTGTGTGTGTTTTATGGTTTGTAATGTCTTAAATTATCCATTCCTATTATAAAATCACTGTCAAAGTCTTTTGGTAATAATACAAAATCAAACATGTAAGTGCTTGAATGTCCTTGTAAGTCAGAAAATGTACTGTAAGATTTCATACTTTTTGATTTACTGAGACTTGTCTTCCCATAAAATCGCTTAATTTTTCAGGTTTATCAAGCTTTGTCCATTGTTCTTGTGGTATAAAAATTTCTTGTAACAGGCTAGCTTCAGCCCCTGTATCAACTAAAGCATGGATAGTAAATTCATTGTAACCTGGGATGCAAATAGTAAGTGGTATATATATATGTAACCGGGCTTTTATTTTTAGGTCCATAGATCTGATCATTTTAATATTAGGAGGGGTATCTGGAAGATCTAATAAATCTTTCCAAGTTTCTATAGAAAGATGTATATTAATTAATTTCTCTGATTTAGCATCAAATTTACCTTTCGTAAATTTAAAAAAATCAATAGTCCTATACTATGCTTCCATTTATTTTTCAGAGCCTTTCCCAAGTAGCAGAGCCTTGTGCAACCCCCGTATTACTCATTTATTATGATAGCTTAAGTAATTAGTTCTTGAATATGGTCTAGTATGGCATACAATGATTATCCTATCCTCTATCTCGGGCTTCCACACCTGAAATTCTTACGCATGGAGTAGAAAAAGAACCAATGTTGTGCTCCAATTTTGTGAAGCGATTGTATATGCCTGTGGTTGAAATATTCGAGGCATAACCCCGCCATAAAACCACGGTATGCTAGGTTAAACCAACATAAGCAGAGGGGATACTATGCCTAGCCGCAGAATTGTGGGTCAAAGCGGATAAAAGGTGTGGAATTCTAAGATCTTAAGAAAACTCATTCTAATGTTATATGATGAGCATATTCAAGAACTACCACTACATAGACACATGAGTAAAGAACTTATCTATGCAGACACACACCAATGTTTTTTAAATCTTTATGATAATTATGAACACATAGTTCACATGTCTACTAAAGACCACCCAGAACATAGGATATACAATTTTATTGTAGACCTCCTACAAGAAATTAGGAGTAACATGAAAGAAAAAAAAACAGAAATTGGAAAACATGGATTTTGCCGACATTAATGGTTTTGGAGACAGGTACAATCAGAACCCTAAAATGGCCCATTGGAATATTAATATGATGAGGTATTCGTCAAAGGAAGATAACATGATTAATATAAATGATATCAATGAAGAACACTACCGTAGTTTTCTTAAATTACAAAACCAGGAACTTCTTGGTGAAATTGATGAACAAACTGTTTATGCCTTTTACGAAAGGTATTCCTCTGCTATTGATTTTTTTAAATGGAAGCATAGTATAGACATGGATAGCCATCCGGATGATGAACCCATCCATATACTTAACAATGAAGAAGTAGGTAGCACCAGTGGTGGTGGTATGACCCTGGAAGGAATACCCATCGAGGAAGTAGGATCAATAGGACCTCCCCCCGAAAGCCTTATGTCATCCAGGGCTATAATACCCTCAACTAGAAGCCAACCTGAAAATAGGAAGAATTGGGTTAGATATCATAAAGCCAGAGAAAATAGGTATACAGATGGACTAATCTTCAATATTGATGATATCCCGCATAGGAAAATAAGGGAATACACTGGTGAATGGGCACAACAAATAGGGGGAATGATATATCATTTACCAGGAAACATTAATATAGCCCAATTTATTCATTATGCAACTAGTTTCTGGAAGGGTAGTGCTAGAGCTTGGCTAGTTAGCCTTGAAACCGACAATAAGGCGAAGGGAGATGAGATTAGAGGCACCAAAGACCCTCAGGACGCATTAGCAAAATTATTAGGTCTCATGCTAGCAGACTTCATAGGAGACGATGTGACAGATGATAAAGTCTATGAGGAACTTCTTCATGAAATAATTTTATGCGATATTTTTTTGCTTGAGGAATTTATTACTAAATATATTGGTTTTATCTTTCGATTAAAAAATACAGGATAAAAGGATTTTTGGATCAAAGGATTTTTTACAAAAATTTCCTATCCCTGGAATAATATTATCAAGGAAAGATATGATAAAATGAGAAACAATGTTCACACCACTGGCATACTCAAGAAAACCTGTATGAAAATAATGGAGACAGTATGTGAACAAGTGAGGGCACAAAAACAGATGGATAGGACCATTAAGAAATCCAGATTAGGATATTCTTGTTGTTCTAAATACAACACGGATATCAATGCTGAGTTTGGATGCCTACCCGAAACCAAGGGATGGAAGAAACAAAGGAAAAAATTCTTTAGAAGAAAAGGAAAAGGGAAAACCAAGTACAAAATTACTAGAAGAAAGTGGAAACCCGTTTTAAAACAGCAACATCAAAAATACGATAAAAAGAAGTTCATTAAAAGAAAAAAATTTAGAAAATGATGTAAATATTTTAAGTGCAATAAGGAAGGGTATTTCGCCAATGAATGTCCCAACAATATTCATACTATAGTTATTGAAGACTTGGAAGAATATGGTATTAACATAGGAACTATTGCCGACATAAACAGTGATACTTCTGCTTCTTCCATGTACGAAATAGAATCAATCTATTCAGACGAACAGTTCGATGATTCAGATGAATAATCTGAGGATGACATACACAGCTCCATGAAAAATTTAAAAATCAATATGATCACCATCAATAAAACCCAAAATCAAATAAGGATGACTTTATTAAATGATAATACGATATTACCTCGAAAATAAGGAATATCGGCAAGATATATAATATATGCCAACAAAAATTATAGAATTAGAAGATATCATACTCAGGAAATTTTATTAGATATTAAAATATTCTTGCCATTAGGCTATTACGACATCCTACATAATATACCTCTGCTTGCTACTAAAAATATATTCATTACATATGTGTTTGTTGAACAGTTTCTCGAAATAATATTTCAATAATAATGAAAAATACTTCATTTGAAGACAGAGATTATTCCATTGAAAAGGGTAATCCACTTGGTCTGTTGGTCATACATAAATATGAAGATCTTCCTATAATAGAAGAAACTTTACCAAAGCCATGAATAGATTCCCCTAGGTCAAGTACTAGTGAATTACACGAAGGTTATTATGAATTTAGAATATATACCAATACCCTAACCTCAAAAGAAACTATTAATTCAAATATTCCCCAGAGTGAGGGAGAACAATTTGAAATTACTGATGATGACCTTGAAAAGCTAAAATAAGCTATTCCGCATTCGGATAAAAATGAGGTCTATAAGCCAATTTCTTTTCAGTCTAGATTCCTGAATAAACGCACTTATGTGTTTGAAAGAATGCAGGGAAATATAGAACTAAAAGGGGATGCAGATTTTTTCCTCTATTAGTCTATTAGAAAAAAGAAAAATGGAAAAATTAGAGGCTAAATATCCAAAAATGAGATATCTTCATATAGGCCTAATACAACTCAAAATTACAGGGCTATTCCGAACGAGAATTGATACTCCTATTTTAGTCGTATGCATGGATATGAGAATCATCAATAATCCATTAAATAGCATAATAGGAGGAGCAAAATCTAATTTGGTTAATAGATTATTTGGCATTAATATACATCCAGATTTCTCTATAAGTCTAGATGATCACGATATAGAAAAACCCTGCACACTATCAGTTAGCCTTCAAGGAATAGAATTAATGCCAGGTTCCAAAGTACTAAGGATACAATGGGAATATTGTATGGCATTAAACAACACTCCTACCTTCAAATCCGTTACACCCAAAAATCTAGTCAGATTATTTGAGGTAGGCATGGGTAAAACCATACAACATAAACTTATTCGATTAGAACACCTCAAGAATGATAATGAGATAAAAGTATTTATTAAATCGTTAAAACCAAAAATTGAATTACCAAAGGAATATTTTATTGCTTCTGGCAATACCATATCCATTATGATCGAAGGAGGAAAGCAACCTCTAAATCAGAAAGATTCCGAGGCCACAACCTCAAATACAACTGTCACTAGATCTAACTCAATGGATAATCTGGTTAGTATTGAGCTAACACCTTACATTCTACAGGATATACAACATAGAATGAGTGTCAGCACTCCAATAGAAGGAAGAACCAAGACAATGCTAGATAACCAGCGTGCCAATAAAATTGACAAAATTTCTGTAAAAATTCCTTTATCACAAATAAGGGATAGAAATAGAAATCTATTACTTCAATAAGATCCAATGTCCAAAACCACAAATTGGTACAGGGAACACACTAGTTACGACGAAAGTCAGATTAATCAAGCCTATAAAATGGACCATCTTTTACGAAAATTTAGGGATATTATACGAGAAGTCAAAAAATCCAACTATAGGACTATTGTTATGAGACACATAGACAGAACCATACAGGTGGTTGGTAAACTTATTAAAAAATTTGAGAAAAATAAACCTGATAAAGGAAATACGACTCGATCAGATGATACTATAGATCTTTCTATTGATGATACCTTAGAATTAGAAATAACAAGCACCTCTCTGAATAATATAGATCTTTCTATAGAAACTTGGAAAGATTTATTAGATCTTCCAAATACCCCTCCTAATATTAAAATGATCATATCTATGGACCTAAAAATAAAAGCCCAGTTATATATATATATATATATATATATATATATATATATATATATATATATATATATATATACCACTTACTATTTGCATTCCAGGTTACAATGAATTTACTATCCATGCTTTAGTTGATACAGGGGCTGAAGCTAGCCTGTTACAAGAAATTTTTATACCACAAGAACAATGGACAAAGCTTGATAAACCTGGAAAATTAAACGATTTTATGGGAAGACAAGTCTCAGTAAATCACAAAGTACGAAATCTTACAGTACATTTTCCTGTCTTACAAGGACACTCAAACACTTACATGTTTGATTTTGTATTATTACCAAAAGAATTTGACAGTGATTGTATAATAGGAATGGATAATTTAAGACATTACAAACCATACAACACACACACATTTGAACTCGATGGCATTTCAATTCCTAGAATCCATTTTCTGATTTCCTTATCATCAACATTTACTCATACAGCACAGCGTAGTAAAAAATTTGTCATGCTTATTGAGAACATGAAGGTCTGTACTTATAACCTTCCCAATAGCAATAATATACAAAAAACTATCTACGGAATGCTAGAGACACTTTTTTTCGATAATCCCTTAAAAGCTTTTGATAAAGTTCCTAGATACTGTCAGATAGAATTATTAGAACCATATAAAGAGGCCAAAGTTAGACTAAATAGCATTATGGTCTCTCCTTCAGACAAAGAAGAATTTTCTAAACAAATTAGGGAACTCTTAAAACTAAATCTTATCCAGAAAAGTTTCAGCATGCATTCCTCTCCAGCTTTTCTTGTGAGAAATCACGCTGAAATAAAAAAAGGAAAGGCAAGGATGGTTATTAACTATAGAAAACTAAACAGTTACACTAAATTCGATGGATATTTCATTCCCACAGCAGAGCATCTTATCAAACAAATTCAAGGTGCTAAGTATTATAGTAAATTTGATGCTAAATCAGGTTTTTGGTAGATAAAACTAGAAGATAAGAATTCCATTGAACTAACGGCTTTCACCTGCCCACAGGGACATTTTGAATGGTTGGTACTATCTTTCGGTTTAAAAAATGCTCCACAAATTTTTCAGGAATGGATGAATTCTATTTTTGGACACCTTCCTTATATTATAGTTTACATTGATGATATTCTCATATTCTCAAACACGGTTGAAGAACACAAAGAACATCTATTACATATTTGTAAACTATTACTCGATAATGGTATTATTCTCAGTCCCAAAAGATTGAGCTATTCAAAAATGAAATTGATTTCTTAGGAAAAACCATAAGAAATGGACAAGTTTTATTACAGGAACATATATATACCAAGATCAAAGAATTTTCTGAAAACTTCAAAACTCTTAAAGAACAGAGTTTCTTAGGAATACTTAATTATGGAAGAAAATTCATTCCTAATCTATCAGCACGAGTAAAACATTTGCAAGAAAAACTTACGGCTGAACAAGCTAAGTACAAAGAAGTGACTGGTGAACAACCAAGGAAATGGAACACAGACAAAATACCTATCACCCTAGGTAAAGACAAAATTGAGGAAATTGCCAGGATTAACGAATCTGTAAAAATAGAAAACATTCTTTATTTTTCACCCGACAATGATATGTTGGTATTACAAACCGACGCCTCAGATAACTTCTGGGCCGGTGTATTAATTGCAAAACAAAAAGAAATAGTAGCATACACATCAGGTAGATTTACTAAAGTACAAATAAAATATGCTACTTATGACAAAGAATTACTAGCGGTCAAACTCGCTATCAAAAGCCTAAAAATTTATATTCTATATAGATATTTCCTGATTGAAACCAACAATAAATCAGTAGCACAGTTCCTGAAAAGAAAAACTATTAATAATCCCGAAGAAAAGCTTCAACGAATTAGGATAGCAATGTATCTAGAAATATTCAATTATGATGTTAGTTATATTTCTGGATATACTAATTTTCTTGCGGACACTCTTACCAGGTTATGATAGATGGAAGACACGAATTTTTATAAGAAATTTCGGGACCTCTTCCAAGAAATAAAAAGGCAAGGAGAATTCAAGAAGGTAGCCCCTAAAAGGGCTAAAGATAATAACGTAGCGGAATCATCTAGGGTTAAACAAACACAGTAGGCGAACAACCAAACTTCCCTCAAGGCGAACAGCCAATCTCTATAAGCGAATAGCCAAAACACCCTCCAGACGAATAGTCTGGTTAACAAAGGGAAAAATGTACTCGGGACCATTCCTAGACCCATGTTCATACCAGCAAGGCCAGTTGTTCCGTCCACACAATTTACTGGTCCTCTTATGCCACCTATAACTCCAGTACAATTCTCGGATATTGTAATCAAAAACTGGTACAATACGGATATGGAGAACAAAGACAGAGCAGTATGGGAAAAATTTAATGGCTGCTTTCGGGCTTTCCAAGCCCGCAACGTAAAGGGAGCCAGTTACTGGCTGACCCAAATCAAAAGAACTTTACTAGCCGAAAGGCAGAAGAATGCTCTACTCGAAAAGAAGATGATGGAAGCTCATCAGCTCATCTCCAAGATGATTACTTTCTCCTCCACATCCAGATCTATGGCGCTCTCCATCAAAGAAAAAGATCTCTTCACTGGCACCTCCACCGAACAGAACTCAAAGAAATCTTCTCCCAAATAAGGACCAACGATTTGGTAAATTTTCGGATGGCTGATCTCCTCGAGCTACTCAAAGCCCTCGGTATCAACTCCCCAAAGATCGAGGAGTTCAATGCCGAAGTGACGGTTCAAGAAATGCTTGCCATGCATCAGCAGCAATTACTGGACGATTCTAGACTCATCCTTTTTTTTAAAAAACTTGAAGATATAGAGATTATCAACTTCCTCCAAAATGAGGAACTTATTCTCAACACAAACAGGCGACCTCGCATTCTTGCCTGCTTTCGTAAAATTCAGGAGTTTAAACCCCACATCAGAAAGGGGTTAGTCCATGAAGTATATATGAACACAATGTTTGAAGACGACTACCGGGACTGTCTTCCGGATATCTGCATCAAGGCAGCACTCTCACATACCACTAAATTCCAAACCATTTTTCGATTTAAGGTTTGGAGCATCTAGGAAGAGCGAAAATATATTAAGCTCTTTCCATCCTACCAACTTTGGGAACTCAGCAGGCTCATCGAAGAACCTTTTTTTGAATATATCAAAATTTTAAAACAGGGTTTCGACGAAAACCATGAAAGACTAATGGCGGCCACGGAATTCTTTGAGACGGCACGAAGTGCTTCCAGGGCAAATGCCCTAATTTCCACCTCCAAGCATACAATCCTTATGGATCGCCTCAAGCCCTTACCTGAAAACAACGACGGGCCCTCCAAGATCATGGATTTCTTGAACAATATGACAATGGGCCGAATAGGCTTATTAGCCAGAAATGAGGATTTAATCCTAAATAACGACCCCATGAGAATCCTTGTAGATTCAGAAGGAAACTCGGATTAATAAAACTTTTATTAGAAAGCATGGTGGACCTCTAATTATCCTATGAAGAAAATTTGTTATAAAAACATCCTCAATAGATATTTACCAAGACTGGGGCAAAGAATGGTTCGACGAATCAAGAAACCTATACAGCAAAGACATAAGCAACAACTACTGCTGGTATAACTTAGGGAAGCAATCATAACCAGGAGAAATGAACTGCAGGAACAAATTGAGCAACTCAGAAGAACTATAGAAGAAAGAAAAATTATGGTAAGCACCCTAATAGAAGAACGAGAACAAGTCATCGAAACTCGACATGATAGAAAAAATCCACTTTCTATCAGAGGAATTTCCATCTGGCTACAAGAGAACAGTATCATTAACAGTAATAGTACGAGCCACTACAACAGTTCCTGCCACAGGTCAAGCCACTACAACAGTTTCGGCCACGAGGAATGTTTCTCCGGCAACTCAAATAATGATAATAATGAATCAGACAGCACATCACCTCCCGACAACTCGAATAATGATGATGAATCAGACAACACAACACCTCCACTACAATAAAGGACTCTCCACTACTCCAAAAAAAAGGTCCTACTACTATTCTGAAGATTCCCCATTAGCGAAAAGAAGCTCCACCATCATTACATAAGGTGACAGGTGTCGGTTACTCAAACCGGAAACTACGGGTTATACCCAGACCCCTTGTACTATAAATAAGACTTCAGATGTATGAAGAAGGCATCGGAAGTTGAGCGAGCTTGTGTGCTTTGTAAAACTTCTATCTTGTGATCTCTCCCCCCTTCTCTTATTTTGTCTTCTTCCCACTTGTAAATCTGTGTTCTTGTGAATAAAAGTCTTTGTTGTTTGCTCTCCCACGTTCCACCCGATTCAGGAATAGATTCCCCTAGGTCAAGTACTAGTGAATTACACGAAGGTTATTATGAATTTAGAATATATACCAATACCCTAACCTTAGAAGAAACTACTAATTCAAATATTCCCCCAAGTGAGGGAGTACAATTTTAAATTACTGATAATGATCTTGAAAAGCTAAAAGAAGCTATTCCGCATTCGAATAAAAAGGAGGTCTATAAGCCAAAAAAATTCAGTCTAGATTCCTGAATGAACACACTTATGTGTTTGAAAGAATGCTGAAAAATATAGAACTAAAAGGGGATGAAGATTTTTCCTCTATTAGTCTATTAGACAAAATAAAAATGAAAAAATTAAATGCTAAATATCCAAAAATGAGATATTTGCATATAGGCCTAATACAGCTCAAAATTACAGGGCTATTCCGAACGGGAATTGATACTCTTATTTTAGTCGTATGCATGGATGAGAGAATCATCAATAATCCATTAAATAGCATAATAGGAGGAGCAAAATCTAATTTGGTTAATAGATTATTTGGCATTAATATACATCCAGATTTCTCTATAAGTCTAGATGATCATAATATTGAAAAAACCTGCACACTATCAGTTAGCCTTCAAGGAATAGAATTAATGCCAGGTTCCAAAGTACTAGGGATACAATGGGAATATTGTATGGCATTAAACGACACTCCTACCTTCAAATCTATTACACCCAAAAATCTAGTCAGATTATTTGAGGTAGGCATGGGTAAAACCATACAACCTAGACTTATTCGATTAGAACATCTCAAGAATGATAATGAGATGAAAGTATTTATTAAATCGTTAAAACCAAAAATTGAAGTACCAACGGAATATTTTATTGCTTCTAGCAATACCATATCCACTATGATCGAAGGAGGAAAACCACCCCTAAATCAGAAAGATTCCGAGGCCACAACCTCAAATACAACTGTCACTAGATCTAACTCAATAGATAATCTGGTTAGTATTGAGCTAACACCTAACATTCTACAGGATATACAGCAAGAATGAATGTTAGCACTCCAATAGAAGGAAGAACCAAGACAATGCTAGATAACCAGCATGCCAATGAAATTGACAAAATGTCTGTACAAATTCCTTTATCACAAATAAGGGATAGAAATAGAAATCTATTACTTCAATAAGATCCAATGTCCAAAACCAAAAATTGGTACAGGTAACACACTAATTACGATGAAAGTCAGATTAATCATGCCTATAAAATGGGCCATCTTTTACTAAAATTTAGGGATATTATACGAGAAGTCAAAAAATCCAACTATAGGACTATTGTTATGAGACATATGGACATAACCATATAGGTAGTTGGTAAACATATTAAAAAATTTAAGAAAAATAAACCTGATAAAGGAAATATCACTCGATCGATGATACTATAGATCTTTCTATTGATGATACCATAGAATTAGAAATAGCAAGCACCTCTCTGGATAATATAGATCTTTCTATAGAAACTTGGAAAGATTTATTAGATCTTCCAGATACCCCTCCTAATATTAAAATGATCAGATCTATGGACCTAAAAATAAAAGCCCAGTTACATATATATATACCACTTACTATTTGCATCCCAGGTTACAATGAATTTACTATCCATGCTTTAGTTGATACAGGGGCTGAAGCTAGCCTGTTACAAGAAATTTTTATTACACAAGAACAATGGACAAAGCTTGATAAACCTGAAAAATTAAACGATTTTATGGGAAGACAAGTCTCAGTAAATCACAAAGTACAAAATCTTACAGTATATTTTCCTGACTTACAAGGACATTCAAACACTTACATGTTTGATTTTGTATTATTACCAAAAGACTTTGACAGTGATTGTATAATAGGAATGGATAATTTTAGATATTACAAATCATACAACACACACACATTTGAACTCGATGGCATTTCAATTCCTAGAATCCATTTTTCGATTACCTTATCATCAACCTTTACTCATACAGCACAGCGTAGTGAAAAATCTGTCACACTTATTGAGAACATGAAGGTCTGTACTTATAACCTTCCTATAGCAATAATATACAAAAAACTATCTACGGAATGCTAGAGCCACTTTTTTCCCATAATCCCTTAAAAGCTTTTGATAAAGCTCCTAGATATTGTCAGATAGAATTATTAGAACAATATAAAGAGGCCAAATTTAGAGTAAATAACATTATGGTCTCCCCTTCAGACAAAGAAGAATTTGCTAAACAAATTAGCTAACACGTAAAATTAAAGCTTATCTAGAAAAGTTTTAGTAAGCATTCCTCTCCAGGTTTTCTTGTGAGAAATCACGCTGAAATAAAAAGAGGAAAGGCAAGGATGGTTATTAACTATAGAAAGTAAACAGTTACACTAAATTCGATGGATATTTCATTCCCACAGCAGAGCATCTTATCAAACAAATTCAAGGTACTAAGTATTATAGTAAATTTGTTGCTAAATCAGGTTGTTGGCAGATAAAACTAGAAGATACGAATTTCATTGAACTAACGGCTTTCAGCTGCCCACAGGGACATTTTGAATGGTTGGTACTACCATTCAGTTTAAAAAATGCTCCACAGATTTTTCAGAAATGGATGAATTCTATTTTTGGACACCTTTCCTTATGTTGTAGTTTACATTGACGATATTCTCGTATTCTCAAACACGGTTGAAGAACACAAAGAACATCTATTACATATTTGTAAACTATTACTCGTTAATGGTATTATTCTCAGTCCCAAAAAGATTGAGCTATTCAAAAATGAAATTGATTTCTTAGGAAAAACCAGAAGAAATGGACAAGTTTTATTACAAGAACATATATATACCAAGATCAAAGAATTTCCTGAAAACTTCAAAACTCGTAGAGAACCTCAGAGTATCTTAGGACTACTTAATTATGGAAGAAAATTCATTCCTAATCTATCAGCACGAGTAAAACATTTACAAGAAAAACTTATGGCTGAACAAGCTAAGTACAAAGAAGTGACTGGTGAACAAACAAGGAAATAGAACACGGACAAAATACCTATCACCCTAGTTAAAGACGAAATTTGGGAAATTGCCAGGATTAAAGAATCTGTAAAAATAGAAAACATTCTTTATTTTCCACCCGACAATGATATGTTGGTATTACAAACTGACGCCTCAGATAACTTCAGGGCCGATGTATTAATTGCAAAACAAAAAGTAATAGTAGCATACACATCAGGTAGATTTACTAAGTACAAATAAAATATTCTACTTCTGACAAAGAATTACTAGAGGTCAAACTCGCTATCAAAAGCCTAAAAATTTATATTCTATATAGATATTTCCTGATTGAAACCAACAATAAATCAGTAGCACAGTTCCTGAAAAGAAAAACTATTAATAATCCCGAAGAAAAGCTTCAACGAATTAGGATAGCAATGTATCTAGAAATATTCAATTATGATGTTAGTTATATTTCTGGATATACTAATTTTCTTGCGGACACTCTTACCAGGTTATGATAGATGGAAGACACGAATTTTTATAAGAAATTTTGGGACCTCTTCCAAGAAATAAAAAGGCAAGGAGAATTCAAGAAGGTAGCCCCTAAAAGGGCTAAAGATAATAACGTAGCGGAATCATCTAGGGTTAAACAAACCCAGTAGGCGAACAACCAAACTTCCCTCAAGGCGAACAGCCAATCTCTATAAGCGAATAGCCAAAACACCCTCCAGACGAATAGTCTGGTTAACAAAGGGAAAAATGTACTCGGGACCATTCCTAGACCCATGTTCATACCAGCAAGGCCAGTTGTTCCGCCCACATAATTTACAGGTCCTCCTAGGCCACCTATAACTCTAGTACAGTTCTCGTATATTGTAGTAAAAAACTGGTACAATACCGATATGGAGAACAAAGACAAAGAAGTATAGGAAAGATTCAATGGCTGCTTTCGGGCTTTCTAAGCCCGCGACCTAAAGGGAGCCAGTTACTGGCTGACCCAAATCGAAAGAACTTTACTAGCCGAAAGGCAGAAGGACGCTCTACTCGAGAAGAAGATGATGGAAGTTCATCAGCTCATCTCCAAGATGATTACTTTCTCCTCCACATTCAGATCTATGGCGCTCTCCATCAAAGAAAAAGATCTCTTCACTGGCACCTCCACCGAACAAAAGGAACTCAAAAAATCTTCTCCCAAATAAGGACCAACGATCTGGTGAATTTCTGGATGGCTGATGTCCTCGAGCTACTCAAAGCCCTCGGTATCAACTCCCCAAAGATTGAGGAGTTCAATGCCGAAGTGACGGTTCAGGAAATGCTTGCCATGCATCAGCAGCAATTACTGGATGATTCTAGACTCATCCTTTTTTTTAAAAACTCGAAGATACAGAGATTATCAACTTCCTCCAAAATGAGGAACTTATTCTCAACACAAACAGGCGACCCGCATTCTTGCCTGTTTCGTGAAATTTAGAAGTTTAAACCCCACATCAGAAAGGGGTTAGTCCCTGAAGTATATATGAACACAATGTTTGAAGACGACTACTGGGACTGTCTTACGGATATCTGCATCAAGGCGGCACTCTCACATACCACTAAATTCTAAACCATTTTTCAATTTAAGGTTTGGAGCATCTGGGAAGAGCGACCCGCATTCTCTTGTTTTCTCTTCTTTCCACTTATAAGTCTGTGTTCTTGTGAATAAAAGTCTTTGTTGTTTGCTTTCGTTGGATGAAAGATGCCAAATTGGAGGGACACTATGTTGGCGACGACCGTCACGTCATCGAAGTCCAGGGAAAGGGCCTTAGTATCGATCAGGCATTGGGTGTACCGCTTCAGGGTATAGCACTCCTGCGTTGGATGGTGGACGTATTGATGGAAGTGACAAAACTTCGGGTGACATGCCATATAGGACTTCAAAGGGCGTACGAAGCGTCATTCATGAGGTTGCGATCCCCAATGAATGTCTCATTTATACCTATTGCTACCAAAGCACTATGCTTTCATCTAGGCCTAACTATCCCGGTTTCCCGGTGTATCTCGTTCGAGGAAACTTACCAAACCTTGTGCACAAGTTGTCCCTGACCATGCAACGACTATGCAAATAAAATCTAGGCATAAATTGCATGGTAAAGAAATATAAGTAAAGACTTGCATTATTGAACCTTCTTGTTTTTCTCATTCTCATATAGGTTGGTGACCCGTAGGTCCCAACTTACAGACCTTCTCATGGCCCAGTAGTACCAAACCACAATTACAATCGCATATAAAGCGTTTTCTTTATAGTTATTGTGCAATGATGCACTTATACCTGTACAGATGTTCAATGTTCCATTATCAGTGTTACAAGCATGAAGTAGATTGCATAATATTACTTTCTCATGGCAGACTTAATTTATAGCATTCTTGTATCAATAGTGTCACGTTCCAGTTCCAAAATACATAGGAGTAGGAATACGTAGCATGCCATATGATTACAATAAATAAAAGACTGGACGACATTCTGTGTTCTTTTAAGATTAATATGATTACAATAAATAAAACTCAAAACCAAATAAGGGTCACTCTCTTGAATGACCAAGCTATTCTTCCCAAAAAAGAAGGGATATCTGCAAGATATACTTTATATGTAAATAAAAGTATAAGAATTCGGAGATATCATATAGCAGAAATTTCTCTTGACATAAGAATCTTTATACCAATGGGTTATTATAGAATTATTCATAATATACCATTACATGCTAATAAAAATATTTTTATCACCTATGGATTCACAGAGCCAGTATCAAAAGCTAATGTTTCCATAGTAATGAAAAATACTTCTTATGAAGATAGAGATTATATGATTGAACATGGTGATCCAATTGGATTGCTCGTAATACATTTTAGTAAAATCATTCATGGAATGTTAGAACCAATTTATACGGATAATCCGTTAAAATGGTTCAATAAAGCTCCTCCTTTTTGTAAAATCGAACTTATGGATATTTATAAAGACTCCAAAATTCGAGTAAATAGCATCATGGTTACTCCCACTGATAAGAGTGAATTTGCCAAACAAATTGATGAATTACATTAAAAATTATACAAAACAGTTTTAGCCCTCATTCTTCTCCTGATTTTTAGTGAGAAATCATGCGGAGATTAAAAGGGGAAAACCTAGAATGTTATCAATTATAGAAAACTAAACAGTTATACTAAATTTGATGGATTTTTTTATTCCTTCTGCCAAAAACTTAATTAAGCAGATCCAAGGAGCTAAATTTTATAGTAAGTTTGATGCCAAATCAGGCTTTTGGCAACTTAAACTACAAGATAAAACTTCTATTGAATTAATAGCTTTTAGCTGTCCTCAGGGACATTTCGAATAGTTAGTTATGTCCTTTGGGTTAAAGAATGCTCCACAAATTTTCCAGAAATGGATGAACTCTATCTTCGGACACTTAGATTAAGTTTATATTGATGATATTCTTGACTTTTCTAAAACAAAGGAAGATCATAAACATCATCTTCTTACTATTGTCCAACTATTACTTGACAATGGTATTGCACTAAGTCCTAAGAAAATTGAACTCTTTAAAACCAAGATTGATTTCCTTGGTAAATTTATTAAAAATGGACAAATTGAGCTCCAGCAGCATATATATACAAAAATAAGGGACTTTCTGATACCTATAAGACCTTAAAGGGATTACAAAGTTTCCTTGGTCTTCTTAATTATGGAAGAAAGTTCATTCCACATCTTTCCGAAAAAATTGATAAATTACAAGAAAGATTGGCTAAAGAGCAGTCTAATTATAAACAAATTACAGGAGAACAACCTCGTAAGTGGGACACTAGTGAAATTTCTATTTCTTTACTTCATGAAGAACAAAGAGAAATTTCTATTATTAAGGAAATGATTAAAGATAAAAAAAAAATTCTATTTTCCTTTAGAAAATGAAAAGGTGATATTACAGACCGATGCCTCAGATAATTTTTGGGCCGGTGTTCTTATTACCAAAAATAAAGAAGTTGTTGCCTATACATCAGGAAAATTTTCTAAAACACAACTTAAGTATGCCACATATGATAAAGAATTATTATTTGTTAAACTCGTTATTAAAAGTTTAAAATTTTACCTTCTTTACAGAAATTTTTATATACAGACTGATAATAAATCTGCTTCCCAGTTCCTAAAGAAATGAACAATCAATAACCTAGAAGAAAATCTCCGAAGAATCAGGATTGCAATGTATTTGGAAATATTTAATTACGAGGTAGAATATATTTCGGGATATACTAACTATCTTGCCGATACTCTTACCAGGTTATGATCCATGGACGAAGACGAGTTAGGAAGATTCAGAAAAATGCTTGACGCAATGAAGCATGAAGGAGAATTCAAAGAAAACTCCAAGAAAAATAAGGTAGTTTCCAGCACAAGTGTAGTTCAGGTTGGGGCGAATAGCCAAATACCAGCAGCAGCCTCAACAGCTGTATCCAGGATGAATAACCCACAAACATTGGTGAATAACCAATCTAGGGTGAATAACCCACAAACGTTGGTGAATAACCAACCACGGGTGAATAACCCACAAAATATGGTGAATAACCAGCCTCGGGTGAATAACCCAACCAGAATGGTGAATAACCAGATAAGGGCTACAGCCAATGCCCAGGCCTTTCCAATGCAAAGGCAATTTGCTAATGTACTGGTCAAAGACTGGTACAACAAAAATTTAAGAAAGGATGCTTGGGAAGTCTTTAATAACTGTTACCGAGCACTCCAGTCAGCTGACATAAAAACAACCAGTTACTGGCTCTCACAGGTAGAATGACTCTTTCTCAACGAAGAAAAGAGGAGCCAAGTTTCTGAGGAAAAATTACAAAAGACAACTAAAATGCTTAAGAAATTTGTGGGTTTTTCCTCAACATCAAAGTTCAAAGCTCTAGATGTAAAAGAACAATCCCTTTTACATGATACTAAGTCTGGGGATCTAAAGCAAATTCTTCAGACATTAGAAACGAATGATATGGTTAATATTCAAATGCAGGAGCTGGTGGAACTCCTTAATTTACCGACAATACATAATGAGCAGGTTCAGGAACTAGAAGTTGAATTAATAGTTCAGCAAATGCTAACTATGTTCCAACAAAATGACATTAATGAAGACAGGCTCATCAAGTTTTTCAAAGAATTGGAGGATACGGAAATCACTCAGCTCCTGGACAATGAAGATCTCATCAGGAACCCAATGGGCAGGCTCTTCATCATAGCCTGTTTCCAAGAGATTCCTAAATACAAGTCCCACATCAAAAAGGGACTTGTACATGAAGTTTATCTTAACACCAAGAATCCAGAAGAATATGTTAGAGTTATTCCGGAAGCTTGTGTTAATGTTGTGGAAATTCATTCCACAAAATTTTAGACTATTTTCAGGTACCCTGTTTGGTCCATCTGGGAAGAACGACAACATATCAAGCTCTTCCCCTCTCTCAAATCTGGGAACTCTACAAGGTCACAGAGGATCCTTGCCTGACTTATGTCAAGTTTCAGAAGCAAAACTTTTCTGAAGAACGGGACAGAAAATTGGCTGCAGATGAGTTCTTCTCTAGAATTGCAATCATCTGCGCAGATAGAACTGGGACAATTTATTTCCAAAAATCAGGATTATGATGACAAGTATAATTTTGTTGTTAACTTCTCCTGCAACCTTCGCCTTGGGGGACTCGGTATGCAGGTATATGAAAGTAGAATGGCGAAAAAAGATGAACCTATTGAGTCCAATGACCCCGATAATGACATCGAGGGAATGGAGGGAAGCATGTAGAAGCGCGGTGGGCCCATCCTCCATCCAAATGATAAGGATAAGCTCAAAATTCTTTTAGCAGTTCCTTTCTAAAAAGGAACGATGGAAAAGGAGACAGCACAAAAAGTTTTAAAAACTTGAAAAGAAAGCACCAACAAGAGATACAAGAATTGAAAGAAACTGTGGAAGACCTAGAAAAGCAAAGGGACCACATGTTTCTGTGGGTGGAAGATCTGGAGGATGAAGTAGAATATCTAAAAAGAATATTAATGATGTATGACCCCAATCAGAGGGTCCCTTTTTAAAAAGAAGAACTCCACTACCTAAAAGAAATCCCACTAAAAGATTCGGTAACATTATAACGGCAATAACCAGTTAAATAGGTCACACTAGACCTATAAATAAACGGAGTATGTTAGCTGACAGGGGCATCGAAGTTTGGGAGTTCTAAGTTTTGGTTTGTTCTTGTTTCCTTTCTGTACTCGCTGTATTTTGTTTCCACTGTTTTCCACTGTAATTCTGGTATCAGAGCCAGGTTATTGTGAATAAAAGCTACCAAATTTTGGACTTTGATGTTGAGAAAAAACCCACCAAGTCCTTAACCATTTTAGTTGTCTTTTGTAATTTTTCCTCAGAAACTTGGCTCATTTGTTCTTCATTGAGAAAGAGTGTTTCTACTTGTGAGAGCCAGTAACTGGTTGTTTTTATGTCAGCTGATTGGAGTACTAGGTAACAGTTATTAAAGACTTCTCAAGCATCCTTTCTTAAATTTTTGTTGTACCAGTATTTGACCAGTACATTAGCAAATTGCCTTGCATTGGAAAGGCCTGGGCATTGGCTATAGCCCTTATCTGATTATTCACCATTCTGGTTGGGTTATTCACCCGAGGCAGGTTATTCACCATATTTTATGGGTTATTCACCCGAGGCTAGTTATTAACCATATTTTGTGGGTTATTCACCCGTGGTTGGTTATTCACCAACGTTTGTGGGTTATTCACCCTAGATTGGTTATTCACCAATGTTTGTGGGTTATTCATCCTGAATACAGCTGTTGAGGCTGCTGCTGGTATTTGGCTATTCGCCCCAGCCTAAACTGCACTTGTGTTGGCAACTCCCTTATTTTTCTTGGAGTTGACTTCTTTGAATTCTCCTTCACGCTTCATTGCGTCAAGCATTTTTCTGAATCTTCCTAACTCGTCTTCGTCCATGGCTCATAACCTGGTAATAGTATCGGCAAGGTAGTTAGTATATCCCGGAATATATTCTACCTCGTAACTAAATATTTCCAAATACATTGCAATCCTGATTCTTCGGAGATTTTCTTCTAGGTTATTGATTGTTCGTTTCTTTAGGAACTAGGAAACAGATTTATTATCAGTCTGTATATAAAAATTTCTGTAAAGAAGGTAAAATTTTAAACTTTTAATAACGATTTTAACAAATAATAATTCTTTATCATATGTGACATACTTAAGTTGTGTTTTAGAAAATTTTCCTGATGTATAGGCTACAACTTCTTTATTTTTGGTAATAAGAACACCGGCCCAAAAATTATCTGAGGCATCGGTCTATAATATCACCTTTTCATTTTCTAAAGGAAATAGAAATTTTTTTGATCTTTAATCATTTCCTTAATAATAGAAATTGTCCTTTGTTCTTCAGGAAGTAAAGAAATAGAAATTTTACTAGTGTCCCACTTATGAGGTTGTTCTCCTGTAATTTCTTTATAATTAGACTGCTCTTTAGCCAATCTTTCTTGTAATTTATCAATTTTTTCGGAAAGATGTGGAATGAACTTTCTTCCATAATTAAGAAGACCAAGGAAACTATGTAATTTCATTAAGGTCTTAAAGGTATCGAAAAAGTACCTTATTTTGTATATATATGCTGTTGGAGCTCAATTTTTCCATTTTTAATAAATTTACCAAGGAAATCAATCTCGGTTTTAAAGAGTTCAATTTTCTTAGGACTTAGTGCAATACCATTGTCAAGTAATAGCTGGACAATAGTAAGAAGATGTTTATGATCTTCCTTTGTTTTAGAAAAGTCAAGAATATCATCAATATAAACTTAATCTAAGTGTCCGAATATAGAGTTCATCCATTTCTGAAAAATTTGTGGAGCATTCTTTAACCCAAAGGGCATAACTAACCATTCGAAATGTCCCGGAGGACAGCTAAAAGCTGTTAATTCAATAGAAGTTTTATCCTGTAGTTTAAGTTGCCAAAAGCCTGATTTTTCATCAAACTTACTATAAAATTTAGCTCATTGGATCTGCTTAATTAAGTTTTCGGCAGAAGGAAAAAAAATATATCAAATTTAGTATAGCTGTTTAGTTTTCTATAATTGATATTCATTCTAGGTTTTCCCCTTTTAATCTCCGCATGATTTCTCACTAAAAAAGCAGGAGAAGAATGAGGCTGGAAATTTTTTGTATAAGTTTTAATCCAAGTAATGCATCAATTTGTTTGGCAAATTCCTGCTTATCAGTGAGAGTAACCATGATGCTATTTTCTCGAATTTTGGAGTCTTTATAAATATCCATAAGTTCGATTTTACAAAAACGATGAGCTTTATTGAACCATTTTAACGGATAATCCGTATAAAGTGGGTATAAAGTGGTTCCAACATTCCAAGAATGATTTTACTAAATTTATTAGTAACAGAAATATTGTATGTACAGATTTTATTCTGTGTGGAAACTTTATCAATCATTGTAACAAGTGGTAAGATTTTACCACGTTGTGCTGCATACTGGAACGTGTTAGCGATTGGTACTATAAATGGGATTCTAGGAATAGAGATATTATCAAAATTAATATAATGAGTATTAAAGGGTGGGTAATGTCGCAAATTATCGATTCCAATAATACAATCCATGTCAAATTCCTTTGGAAGGAGTACAAAATCAAAATCATAAGATTTTGTTGTACCATGTATATCTGAAAATTAAATATGTAAATTTTTTTACTTTACGATTGACTTGGACCTTTCGTCCCATAAAATCATTAAGTTTTCCTTTTTTGTCTAATTGCAGGCGAAGGTTTTCAGGAATGAAACACTCCTGAAGTAAACTAACTTCTGCCCCTGTGTCAAAAAGGGCATGAATAGTAAATTTCTGGTAGCCTGGAATACAAATTGTTAATGGAACATAAATATGTAATTGTGCTTTTGATTGTAAATTAATGGAACGATTCATATTTATATTGGGAAAAACATCCTGTAAACTATTTTCATTATTTTCATTATTAAGGAGATTTTTTCAGATGTTAAAATCAATAGGATGATCAGTTGCTTCTAAAGCTAGATCAATATGATCCAGGGATGTGCTAGCAATTTCCATGTCTAGAATGTTTTCAGAATAAAGAATGTCGTGAATCCATGGGTTTGATGTAATAGTATTAATGTCAGGATGATCACCCTGATATCTAGTAACATGTTTGGACAGAACTTGTGTTATTCTATCCAAGTGTCTCATGACTATAGTTCTATAATTACTCAAGTGGGTATATTTAATAATGCCCTTGATTTTTTTTTTACCAAATGCATCATATGGTGAGCATCCGCAATATTTTGTTCATCATACCTCATGTGGTCAACATACCAATCAAAATGAACACTTTTCTTTCCCTTTACTTTTTTAATAGGTTTACTCATTTGTTACGGATCTGAGAGAAAGGGACCTTTAGGATCATATCTCGTCGGTCTTTAAGGCGTTCTTTTTCAAGAATTTGGTGTGTTCGTCTTCCAGCGGGGGAGTTCTTACACTCATTATTTGTTGTATGTCGGCTATGTTTTCAGGTGATAATTCAATATTTACAAAATTATCAGTCGATCTGGCTCTAGTTAATTTAGAACTTGATCCTTGTTCAGAGTTTGATTCTCTGTCTATTTTGGGCTGTTTTCCATGTACAAAGGTAGATATGGTATTTCCTGATGCAATAAAATATTCAGTGGGAACTTTAATTTTTGGTTTTAAAGATTTGACGAATAATTGCATTTCAATATCCATCTTTAAATGTTCTAGTTTTACTAATCTAGGTTGAATGATTTTTTTCCATTCCAACTTCGAATAGTCTAACAAACTGTTTTGGTGTAATGGACTTAAAGGTTGGAGTAACATTTAGGGCCATCATTTGTTCCCATTATATTCCAATAACTTTAGATCCAGGTAATAACTCAATTCCTTGTAAATTAATAGATAAAGTGCAAGTTTTTTCAATATTTTGATCATCTAAACTTATCAAAAAATATGGATGGATATTTATACCAAATAACCTATTTACTTGGTTGGATGTGGCACCTCTAGTGATACTATTTAGAGGATTATTTATAATTCTTTCATCCATACAAACTAAAAGTATAGGTGTATCGATTTCGGATCGAAATAAACCTGTAATTTTTAGCTGGATTATCCTATATGAAGATATTTCATCTTAGGATATTTCTTTCATAATCTTTATTTTATTTTTTTTCTAGAAGTGAATTGAAGAAAAATCTTCTTCTTCCTTTAATTCAATGTTTTCTTTCATTCTTTCGAATATATAAGTGTATTTATTTAGAAATCTTGACTGAAGAGAGACTCGTTTATAGACCTCTCTTTTGTCAGAATGAGGAACTTTCAAAATTTTCAAATCTTCGTCAGAGATTTCTAAATGTTCTCCTTCACTATTCGGAAGGCTAGAATTAGTCTTCTCTTCTAACGAGACTTTGTTCATATAGATTCTAAATTCATAATAACTTTCTCTCAGAATTTCTCTGAGATTAGTTACTAATGATTTTGCTGATGTTTCAGGTAACTCTTCCTTTATCATAGGAAGATATTCATATTTATGTATTACGAGCAATCCAATTGGATCACCATGTTCAATCATATAATCTCTATCTTCATAAGAAGTAATTTTCATTATTATGAAAATATTAGCTTTTGATACTGGCTCTATGAATCCATAGGTGATAAAAATATTTTTATTTGCATGTAATGGTATATTATGAATAATTCCATAATAACCCATTGGTATAAACATTCTTATGTCAAGAGATTTCTGCTGTATGATATCTCCGAATTCTTATACTTTTATTTACATATAAAGTATATCCTGCAGATATCCCTCCTTTTTTTGGGAGAATAGCTTGGTCATTCAAGAGAGTGACCCAGTTCAGACACAGTTTGACATTCATTGCTCTGGACCACAGGCGAGTACGTTCTCTGATAGTTTCTCATTCATGTCTCTTGTATTTATTGTAGATATCTTTAATTTCTTGACACGATGGTTACAAGAATTGGTATATCCGGATCTCGTCATGAGATATTATTTCTTGGTATGTATGGTGTATCTTATGCAAGCCTTGTTTCCTTGTTCTTCTTGTACATGTACAGACATTAGTTCATGAAAAGAATAGCGTCCTTCTTGTGGAAACCCGTATCATGATGTACCATGGTTGGATCCACTATACCAGTCGGGGGACGGGAGTATATAGTGTAGATATGTGATCATAACCTACTTTTGCAAGTCTTGTTCCTTGTGAGTGTTGATCATACACCGCACGTATGATTAACCAGGCCATTTACAAGGTTGCATAGAAGTATCATTCGTCGTACTAGTCTACCTGGGAGCACGAGGTTTCTGTTCGACAATGTTTCCCTCATTTATTTGAGGACTAAGATACGAATTTACTTACTGCATTTCAATTACCTGTTAACTTTTTAATTCCAGCAACTCTTATTCGTGCTTTACTTTTAATTTCGGGGACAAAATTCTTCTAAGTTGGGATGAATGTAAACCCCCTCAAAAAATTTAGTTATACTGATTTTTGAGAGAATTTTGGTTTATCTTCAAGTTGTCTAAGGATTTGATATTAGATTTATGTAGACTGGTTCTTTAATTTTAAACTCTTGGTGCACCTTACCGCTGCTACAATAATTGGGGCACAATAATAGCCTTTACTTTTCAACAAATTTTTGTACACTTAACCTGACAAGCCGACCTAGGCACTGGATATTTCTGTCACTCACAAACATACTCCCTTGTGATCTATTTTAATTGCATAATTTTTCAGTCACAAAAATCAATTCTTTAATCCTATGTATTGTACATATTTCGTTGACATCGATTTGGGGACACAAACTCAACCCGTTTCGCCTAACCAATTAAATGGCCCAAGACTAACACCAAGCCTACACCGTCCATGACATTTGTGTCACTCCCAATTGAGATCCCATGTACTCCCATTTTATTTAAGAGCACCTATGACACAATATTTAATTAAATTGGGGAAACCGACTTAACCTAACCCCAACATAACCCTCACACCCATTCATGAGGATCATACAAAATACCCAACACCCTCCCCATCCTACAAAATACCAAATATCAATTTCCCACATCTAATCCCCACTCTTTCTCCTTCATTTTTAAACACCCAAATGTTAAGGGACTCAAATACAAAGAGGTTACTAGGTGTCACACTCTTATTGGTGCAAATCAAATAGAGAAACCCCCATCCTCATGTGACCGGTCACCTCATACTCTCTCCCCCCTTGTATAGTACTATTCCCTCAAGTGAAACCCTAGCCCTTGATTCAAATTCCCCCCTATCACAACCACTCATTTCCTCTATATTAACACACACACACACACACACACACACACACACACCCATCCCCATGTGGCCGTCCCTAATCCCAAGGAAACCCTATTTTTCTTACCATACTCTCTCTCCTCCCCTCCCCTCACTCTCAGCCAAACCATTCTCCTCTCCATTCATCATCTTCTTCTTCTTCTCCACTGTAGCATCACCACCGGAGCACCACCACCCCCTTCAGCCGTACCACCACAGCAGCTACCAACACCATTCTCTTCAGCCGCCACCACCACGAACACCACCACCTGTACTAAGACTTCACCACCGCTGCTACCAACAGCCACCTACACCACCACCTCCACCACGAGCACTGCCACCTTCACCACGGAGCACTGCCAACAGCACCACCACGAGCACTGTCACCTTCACCATCGAACCACCTTCATCATGCCACCACCACAGCCATTACCACCCCCACCGAGCATCACCGCAGCCAACACCATCACCGTCGAGCACCACCACCATCACCACCACCGAGCTCTGCCACCATCAACACCACCGAACACCACCAGCAACCACCACCATCTTCTTACCCCCACCGAGAACCACTACCATCACCACCACCGAGCACTACCCCTACCACCTCTGTCGACACGAGCACCACCACCATGGTCAACACCGACACTGACAGAAGCTGCAGCAACATCGCTGCCACCACCCGCAGCTACCCTTGGTAACTTCTTCTCCTTCTTTATTTGTTTTGTAACTATTCCTATTTGTTAAAAGAAACCCTAGTTAGGATTTAGGTTCCCATGAGGAACACCCATGTTTAGTTTATATCCAAGATTAATAGCATTTTTTGGGGGTTATATATATATATATATGTAAAATTCATGAATAATGAGGATGTTGTTCAAATAAATTTCGGTTCGGTAGCTTTTATTGTATGATTGAGGATGAGTATGTGAACAATATGCGTATTTAGGTGTAAACCCCCTAAAATTTTTAATTTTTATTTTAAATATTTTATTAAATTATTGAATTTCTCTAAAGTATTTTCATAGTTAATTAGAAAATAAAATTTATTGATTTAGTTACTTAGATAAATACGCATTTAGAATTATTACATAAACTGATTTTTTATTATTTTTGGAGTCTTGTTAAAGGGTGATAGATTTCTAGAATTTATTTTGTGTGCAAATATTATTTTTTGGATTTTTAATCTCATCTATATATGTAAATATATATATGTTAATAAATATAAGGTTATTAATAATAATAATATATAGTAATAATAATAAGTAATAATAATAATAATAATAATAATAATAATAATAATAATAATAATAATAATAATAATGATGATGATAATAATGATAATAGTAATAATAGTAATAGTAATAATAATAAAAGGAAAAGAAAAAGAAAAAGAAAAAGAAAAAGAAAAAGAAAAAGAAAAAGAAAAGAAAAAGATAATTAACAAAATACTAAACTAAATTACCCAAAACCTAAATCCTAAACTAATCACCCCCCCCCCCCCCCCCGTCACAACAACTCAACCCCGCAGCCAACAACACCCCCACCCCCCCCCCATCCCCCCGCGGCTCTCTCGCTCTCTCTCTATATAAAGTTGCATAGGAAGGCACCAGAATCTCTGGCACCTTCCACAACGTCCGAACCTTTGATCGTTCGCCTTCATTGGCCAAATAGACCACAGAAGGAGGATACCGCATCATCTTCTCGTTCAAAACCTATGGTCGTTCGTCTTTCCAGACCGCCAAAAGAAGATCTGGCCACGGTTGTATTCCCCAAGCGTCTGGTGATAAAACTACACAGGAAGCCACTAATGCCTTTAACCGCGCTGGGGGTAGCCCATATGGATGACGAACGGAAAGAATATGTGGCAGCTCAGGCCAACGTCCCTTCCCTCGATGATGTGATTCCTAAAAAAAAGATACCTTATTTTATCAATAAAGGATTATCTTTGAATTATTCTGAGGATATACATATCAATACATTGTACTCTATGGAGCACGGACTAGGCTTACACCTCCAAACACAGATGACTACCACCTACACAGTAAAATAGATCCTCTCCAGTTAAGGTTCCTACTTCACGTTCTAGCAAGGAGGAGAGAAGACAAACCTATCATCTTCGGTAGGGTTGAATGCCCCCGGTCCTTCACCTAGGAGGAACAAGAGCCAGAACTCGACACCGACAAAATACAACTCTACCAGTTCAATGATCAAGCCAAACATATCATCCAGAAGATGGGTTATGACCTTAAAAATAAACGAGATTTAAACTACGGTAAGGGACGACGGCTGCCCCTGCGTCTACCTGCTCCCGAAGGCAAGTCCGAGGATTACTACCATAAAACCAAGCCTGACTTAGGGTACGTAATTCCTTCCACAACCCCTGAAGGTTCAGATAAAGAATATGAGGTTCACTCCCACTCTTCGCAATCTTTCGCTTGGGACTCCGACGTCAGTATAGGAAAGATGCTCAAGCAAACATTGTCTGCCAACATGGTGTCAGCTGACCCTGAGAAAGACAACAAAAATCTGTAGGAACTTCTTGAAGTAGAATCGTGGGTCCAATGCCTAGACGCACAAAGGGAGATGAGGTTCAAACAACGATAATCTTCTACCGAGGTCGAAGTCTTACAAGTCAATCTGGGCGACGAATCCTCCCCCAAACCTATCTTTATCAGCAAAAGTCTGTCCGAAGAAAATCGAAAATTCATGCTACAGCTCGTCAGGGAATACATTGATATCTTTGCCTGGAGTTATAAAGACATGCCAGGGCTGGATCCTCAAATTGCGGTCCACAAACTCAATATTTTGTCGAACGCCAAACCTGTCAAGCAACAGCAACGACGGTTCTGGCCGGACACAATGAATTCCATAAAAGCTGATAGCTAGTGGCCTTATCTGCGATGAACATCATCCCGACTAGGTAGCCAACATAGTGCATGTCGTCAAGAAGAGTGGGAATATTCGAATCTGCATTGCCTTCCATGATCTGAACACGGCATGTCCTAAGGACAAATTTCCTCTCCCGATCACCGACATAATGATCGACAATACCAGTGGCTTCGAGCGCATATCCTTCATGGACGGCTTCATAGGCTACAACTAAATCAAGATATTTTTCGACGACGAAAAGCATATGTCGTTTCGGACCCCAATAGGCGTATACTGCTACATGGTCATACATTTTGGTCTAAAGAACGCAGGTGCTACATACCAGCGAGCTATGAGCACCATTTTCTGTGAACATCTGCGCAAGACGGTAGAATGGTACGTCGACAACATCGACGTGAAGAGTCGCTCTAAAAATGATCACCTCCAAGATTTGAGGACTGTGTTTGACTTAATGTGCGCACACTGCCTTAAGATAAACCCTACCAAGTCCTTCATGGGAGTCTCCAACGGGAAATTTTGGGGGTTCGTCATCATTTTTTTGGGTATTCACATAGACCCCGACAAGACCAAGGCCATCCTGGAGATGAGCCCGCCAAAGAACCTCCGGGAACTCCGCGGCCATCAAGGGAGGTTGGCATATATCAGGAGGTTCAAATCAAACCTCTCTGGACTTTATCGTCCATTCACCCAGCTCATGAAGAAAGGTGTCTCCTTTGTCTGGGATAAAAAATGATAACGCGTGTTTGATGACATTAAGGAATACCTATCAAACCCTCCTGTGTTGGTGGCCCCGGTCATGGGAAAGCACTTTATGCTCTATATACATATTATGGAGCACTCTCTCGGTCCCTGTCAGCCCAGAATAGTAATGCAGGCCAAGAGCAGGCCGTATACTACCTTAACCGGATGATGGTCAGTGCGGAGCATAGGTACACTGCCTTTGAGAATGAATGCCTTGCTATAGTATTCGCTATTCAGAAAACTCGACATTACGTGGCTGGATAGACCATTCATATAATCTCGTGAATTAATTCCCTCAGGGTCCTCATGACGAAACCTGGAGTGCTCAACTCTCGCCTAGCCACATGGGCAATACTGCTATCACCATATGACATGGTATTCATCCCACAAAAGGCGGTCAAAGGTCAGGCGTTGGTAGATTTTCTTATAGCCCACCCGGTGCCAGAAACTTCGAAACTCTATGAGGAGATCCCTGACGAAGTCGTAGACTCCAAAACTGTGACAAACGCAGAAGCTGTTTGCCGAATGTTCTTTGATGGCGCTTCAAGAGCAGGGCCCAAAGGCGACATCATCGCTGGGGTCAGAATAGTCTTAATCTCCCCATACGACCTCGTCATCAATTGTGCCTACTCTCTCACGGAGCTGTGCTCTAACAATATGGCAGAGTACAACGCCCTAATCATCGGGCTCCAACTTGCTAAACAAGTTGGAGTAGAATACCTGGAGGCTTACGGTAATTCTCAGCTAATAATCAAACAGGTCCAGGGTGAGTATAAAGTCCAAAAAGAAGACTTGATCCCCTACCATCAAGCTGCGCTTAGCATTATCGTAACTTTCGAGATGTTCTTCATAGAGCACGTCCTTCGGTTGCAAAATATTGAGGCCGACGCCTTAGCCAGCTTTGCTGCTTCCTGGACGGTAATAAACAATACCCATTAGCTAATCAATATGATCGGCCAAGAGTTGGTCTATCCCAAGAGCAACCTATGCTTTTGTCTCAGCTATGCAGCGGATGCCGATACCGATACTAGGATTGGAGGTTTCCATTCATTAACTATGCAGTATATGGAATTCTGCCCGAGAACCCGAAAGAGACCACTTCAATCAGGAGACGCTCCCTCTGTTTCTATTATGACACGAAAACCAAAATGTTGTATCGTCGGTCCTATGACGGCCTTTTATTATAATGATTATCGAACGCAGAAGTAAAACAAGCCCTTCACGAATCTCACAACAACGTCTGCGGGGTGCACCAACCCGATCCGAAGCTACAAGACTGTCTTCGAAGAATAGGCTACTACGGACCTATGATGGTAGAGAATGCTATTGATTATGCGAGAAAATGCCAGGCATGCCAAATCCACGCAGACTTTATCCACCAGCCCTTAGAGTTTCTATACCCAACTGTAGCATCTTGGTCATTCGAAGCATGGGGATGGACATCATCAGACCGATAAGCCCACCTTCGTCTAAGGGGCATCGGTTTATCCTTGCCATCACTGATTACTTCTCCAAGTGGGCAAAAGTTATTCCACTCGCCGAAGTAAAGATATCAAACATGATCAGCTTCGTCAAGCATCACGTCATATATCGCTTTGGCTTGCCTCGGAGGATCATTCACGACAATGGTCCATAATTCGTGAGGCATGCCTTCTATCGGTCTTATGACAAGAACCGAATCCAAAATGTAACCTCCAAAGCCTACAATCTCGCAGCAAAGGGTCTGGCAGAAGCATTCAACCAAACCATCATCAAGATTCTCAAGAAATTAATGTTTTCCAGTAAACGCGACTGTAACGAGAAGTTGGATGAATGTCTCTGGGGCTACCGTACAACTGTATGGACAGCTATTGGTAATACGCTATTCTCTTTGGTGTACAGAACCGAAGCGGTCCTCCCGCTCGAGATCCAGATCCCCTCACTACGAGTGGCTCTCTCCAAACGAACCGTGGACGTTAATTACGCCGAAGGTTACAGGAATAGGAAGCACTCGACGAGAAATGGCTCTTAGCTCAACAACGCATCGAGCTGTATCAAGCGCGTCTCTCTGGAGCCTTCAACAAATGGGTAAAACAAAGAACTTTCCAAGTGGATGACCTCGTCTTAGCAGTAAGAAGACCGATGGTTATGACTCACAAAATGGCCGACAAATTCCAACCCAAATGGGAGGGCCCATTCATTATGGAAACTGTGTTCTCCAACGGCGGCTACCGGCTAGCAAAACCCAATGGCGACTTGCTTATGATGCCTATCAATGCAAGTTTCTCAAAATGTACTACGTCTAAATTAGACTTGTACTCTTATATTAACAAACTATATCGTATCTTCCTGGGTGCGGGTTCATATCCATAATTACCTCTGGACAGTCGCTCTAATACACCACTCTGGCCGAGTTTGCCATATCCATATTACCTTGAGCAAACTTTACGATCTTGACCAATAATCATCACGTCCATGTTACCTCCGATATCGATTGTCTCCTAACTTACCACCCGTACCCAATCTGGAGTATTCCCGTTGTGTTAAGTCCAAAAAATCAATCACGTCTATATCACCTCTGTTAAGCTTTGTTTCGAATCTATTACTTGCACCCCTAGTGCGCAAAAGGGTAATAGGTCCACCAAAATTCTCCAGTGGGATATCCATATTAACCACAGTTATTGTACTACGTCAATATTACCTCTAGTACAAGCATCCCAAATATTACGATGTCCAAAGAAAGTAATTTTTCCTTTTATTAAAAAAAAAGAATGAATGAGAGATTACAAACATCAAGAAGAAGAGGAATCAGAATCTTCCGAATTACTGATGTACATAGCAAGAAAATAAAAAATACAAGCGTCTGAGGACATGAACAATTGACATGGAGCATCTCCAACACCTTGCTCCCCCGAATCAGCAGGGGTATCCAAGAGTTCTTGGAAGATGTCTACCTTGCACACTCGAACAGTGGACGTTTCTCCCGTCCTCTCAACAAGAAGCAACTCGGGCTCACTGGAGCGTGGATCAAGGGTAACCGATGCCGCAAAAATAGACGTGTTGGTCTCCTTTGGAGCATCTCCAGAAGCCATCGCACTAAAGATGAATTTGTGTAAGGAGTTTCGAGATCGTCTGTCATTTATAAGAGGAAAATCGACGGCTTACTTCTTGAGTCATAACTATTTACTCCGCAAGACGCGATGATTCGCTCCTGCGCAACCCAAGATATGATTGCCAGGATTTGGGGTAATCCTCTCAGAGATCCGGACTGACACAGCGGTGTAAACATATCGGGCGCATATTAACACTTGAAGCGCAAGAAGTGGTCATTTCTCTCTCACGATACAAATCAAGCCAAACGGACAGTCGCAACAAAAAGAAAGCTTTTATTTCATTTTACTAAAGTAAAAAAGAGCAAACTACACTTAAAGGGCTTGTCACGCCCCAGTCCCAAAATAAGTAGGACTAGGACACATAAGCATGCCAGCCGCATGTATATAGCAACTCCAATATATGAAAACCATAACACATGCGTACGCTGTAATATTAATAACAATTCATAAGTGGTATAAACTATCACAAGTCACATGGTATAACTAAATCTCATCCACGAAAAATATATATAAATAAATAACCAATATCTATGAAACTAGATCTCAATATAAAGTATCTCAAGATGATAGTCAGATGGAAACAAATCCACTGCCGAACTAGAATATAAAAGTAAACACAATATAAGTACATCAACTAACAATCACGAGGCTCGAAGAGAAGTCCTCCTCGAAAATATAAGTAACCAGTCCGGATCTGCGCTCCTTCGAATACTCATGAACATCTACACCTGGAAAGGGACCAAGTCCTCAGAGGGACATAACAAGATACATAGAAGCATGCCAATAAAGTACTGAAATAAATATCCAATGGGTCGCCTAACCATCTATGTGAATGCAGTACTCGAAAAT